>JAMALN010000031.1:0-106116 GCA_023630115.1 Cutaneotrichosporon sp. PK4640 | reverse complement strand
GAGGTGATCGCGCAATCTCTGGGGCAGAATCCTCCGGGGGCCCCGGCTTCTCTGTCCAGATCTTTCCGACTCCCTCCTTGCCAGCTGACGTGAGCGCACACCGTCCGAGCCCCAGCCGCCGGGCCGCTGGGGTCGGGCAGGTCCAGGCGGACTCCACCTGCCGCAAGGCACGTGCTATTCAAGTCCGCACGCAGCCTACTCCCCGAGTCACCTCGGCCCTTTGCAGCACACACGTTGTCTCACCTCATCATCACTCACTCTGCATGCAGCGCAGCGGCAATGCACAGCGCGCCAGAGCAAACTACTCGCCGTTCTAAGGACGACCACCGCCCTCGCCCATGGACCTGAATGACCCAAGGCCCAGACCCGAGCGTGCTGCCCCGTGCACTGGCCGCACAGATGTGCCAAAGCCGCCTCACCTCCGAGGCCCTGTGCCTGCTCCAATGATGCCTCGAGCACTCCACGGAGCATGGACATGTGTGGAGCGATGCGAGCACTCGTGCCTGTGGTGCGAGACCGCTACTGATAACGCCCCCAAGCACGTTTGACGCCACAAGAACGTGAACATCATCCTGACACCGCGCTCACTACTCGCCGCTTCGCAGCCCAAACGTAAGAGAGGAGATTCCATGCATTGACCCTCTACCAGAGGTAGTTCTTGGCCTTGTGCCACACGGTGGGCGGACCCAGAACCTCCTGGTTCTCCTGCAGCTCCTTCTCGAACTCGGCGTGCGTGATGGGCGCGTCGCCGAGGATCTTGCGACCGGCCACATCTGTGCGCTCGACCTTGTTGTGGGACTGGCCGAGATAGAAGTTGGGCATGAGCAGCGCACAGATGAGCGGGATGAAGGTGACTGAGAGTCCCGAGATGAAGAGGGGGCGGACCGTCGTGTTGTAGGCTGATGGTTAGCAATGCCACCCCGGCCAGACATACCCCGAATGACAGACTGGTGCTCAGGAGAGCCCCACTTGTACTTGGTCCGCGCGGTCTTGACGCTGGTATAGATTGAGGTAATGTCGGCCGCGGGGACGCCCTGCGCGGCCATGTTCCTCTTCATGTTCGACTGCCACGTCGTGGAGGCGATCGCAGTCCCGATGGCCCCGCCCACGCGGGTCCAGAGGGCGAGTTGGGCGATGACCTGCCCGAGGTCGTGGTGGGGAACAGAGGCCTGCGACGCCACACGCGTGCCGACGACGGAACACGCGCCACCGGCCCCGATGAGGACCGGGATGAATGCAAAGGCGACAGTAGGAACCTGCGTGCGCGACGCGGTGTACACGACGACGCCCATGCCGATGATGCGGATGCACAGACCAGTCAGCTGGAGGCCCTTGTACCGGTGCGTGGCACGCAGGATGGCACCTGCGACGAGGCCGAACACACTGAGCGCGACCGTCTCGGCATTGGTGTACCGCGTCCAGTTTGCGAGCGACCACTGCGACACCACGTACACGTAGCTCGACCAGTACAGGCTGCGCATGTTGCCGGCCATGAAGTAGAAAAAGTCGATTGTGACGGCGAGCAGGAAGGTGCGGTTGTTGAGGAGGCTCTTGGTGAGCATCGGGGCTTTGGCAAACCGCCACTCCCACACGGCAAAGCAGATGAGGAGGAATGCGCCGACGGCGAGCATTGCGATCATCGAGGCTGGGAGTAAGCTCGGCAGGCAGTAATCACCCACGGTTGCTCCACCGGCCCTTGGCGCTGGGGGCAAGACTGAACGGGAGCAGGAGCATGGTCCAGGCAAACCCGAGGAGCAGGAGGCCAACGGCATCCATCTCGACTAGGAAGTGCTTGAAGTGCTCCCATCGGCTGGGCACGGCCTGGTCGCCATGCTCCGCCTTCCATCGGCGGATGAAGGGAGACTCGGCAACTCGCATCTCGCCCTTGCGCTGCGCCGCCTTGTCGGCCCAGAAGAGGAGGATGACGGCCGGCATAACGCAAGTAGGAACGCTGCGTGTCAGCGCGTGCGAGCTCTGCCCGGCTTCGTCGGTACTCACATGATGCAGAACATGCCAAAACCCCAGCGCCAGCCTTGCTGAGTCGCAACGAGCGGAGCAGTGATGTTCCCACCGATCCACGCGAACCAGATGTACGGCATGGAGGTCATGGCAGTGAACAGGCCACGCCACTGCAAGGGCGTGAGGTCGGCCACGATGATGTCTGTGACGAGGTCGAGGCCAGCGCTGCCGACAGTGTTGATGACGCGGCCGGCGGCGAGGGCAGACCCCGTCTTGCTGGAAGCGATGATGATGTAGCCGAGGACGTAGAGCACGAGGAGGACGCAGTACGCCGTCTGCCGCGAGGTCATGTCGGCGAGCTTGGCGATGAACGGCTTGGACACGGCGTTGAGGATGGCCTCGACCGTGCCGATGACGCCGAGCAGCCTCGCGTGGTCCTCAAAGTACGACACGGCGACGACTTCGTACGAGCCGGTCGTGCTTCCGTCCAGGGTGAACGCGCAGCACACCACTTTGGTCAGACGATCGCTGTCCTTGCCACTCACGGAAGATGGTGCAGGCCAGCGAGGTGAGCACAACCCGGTTCGTGCCAAAGTGGCGCCAGAGCGTCTCGATGCGCGTCACACCGATGGCCTGGTGCTCCATCTTCTCGTAGTCGATGGGCCGCTCGTCGGGCACATCTGCCATCTTCTCGTGCAGGACATCGTGGGTGCCCGTGTCCGCCCGCCCCTCGTTGGTCAGTGTTGCTACACGGTCAATGCCGGTGGTCGCCATGTTGTGTGCTGCGGGGAGTCGCTGCAGACACCTCTCGGTTTTATGACGCTCAGCCGCGAACCTTTCCTCGCTAGCGAGCTGACGGCGCTCCAAGTCAACCGATGCGCCTGGGCCTTGCATCGGGCCACCATGGCTCAGCCGTGCGGAATACCGGCTGCAACCGACGTCGCCAAGAACACCGTTCCTCATTTATCAGATTGTCGGGCAACTATCGGCCGCCAAGGAGTTGTGCGGCACGTGTACTTCATTGAAACTGTTCGCCACTTCCTGGATGAAACGTCGGCCGAACGGTCTTTGGGAAGGTCTGCTGAGCGCATGGTGGATGCAGATCTCTTTTCGTCATCTTCCAGGGTCATCGGCCTTGAGGTTGGTTAGCGACGGGAGGCCGGAGTCCGCCTCGGCTTGGGAGGGTGGACCGGTCTTGCGGAACGGTCTTGCCTGGGACCGTATCCTTAGGCCGCTTAGGCGGGCTATGGCTGCCATACGTTACCCTTCTAGGGGGCAACCCACGGCTCTGGAAGTAGGAGAGTGTCCTTCCTAAGGGCAGATCTTGACAGGATCCGGCTTTCCGCTCGCGTGTCAAGGTCCGCGGGAAACACATGGAGAACGCTGACAAGCAGACGTGTCTCGGAGTGATTAGGCCTGCCAAGTAAGAGCCATCTGGCCGATCCGCCATCGAGCGGAGCGCGACTGCTTTAGCGGCAAACTACAGAGAGATAATGGCAACCTGTTCAGCCCAAGAAGATTAAGAAGGAGGAGCCAGCCACGTGATGTTCGGGTGTCGGCATTCCGGATGCCGATCCCAGATGCCCATCATCACCTCCACGAACAGTCCATCCGTACACGCCCTCTCTCTCACTCTCCACACTACCGCTCCCGTCGTCTCGACATGCTCCTCCGTCACGCTTCGAGAGTCGCACTGAGACATGGCGCACGCGCCCCGCTCCGATCGCCCGCAAGCATCCTCCCTTCCACCCGCCTCCTCCCTGCTCCACGACCTGCTCGTGCCCTCTCGTCCACCGCCTCGCTCTGCTCCCGCGCCAGCGTCAACCTCACCGGCCTGATCCCCGCAACCGACGCCGACCTCACGGCGTTCCGCGACCGCACCTCGGGTGGCTTCACCGAGGCGCACGGCGTCGCGGACGGCATCAAGCCCGCCGGCTTCGACCCCATCCCGCCCGAGAACGCGCGCGGGGGCCGCGACGTGGCCGGCTGGCGTGCGCTGTACACCGGCACGGTGGGGCCGAACTGGTGCAACCTCCACAAGACGATGCACGGCGGCTGTGCGGCGTGGCTCGTCGACAACCTCACTGGGCGCGCGGTCGAGACGCTGGGCACCGACTCGTGGTGGGGGCCCGGCGTGAGCATCAACCTGGACATGACTTACCAGTCGCCCGCACCGGAGGGGATGGTGCTCGACATTCTCGTGACCGTCGACCGCATGACGGGGAGCATCGCGTACACGCGCTGCGAGGTGTTTGAGCAGGCGACTGGGGAGCGGATCTGCAGTGGCAACCATGTGCTCATGTGGCGCAAGCCGAAGAAGAAGTAGGGCGTGAGGGTATGCAGCCATGGCAGCGGTGGCTGCAGTAGATAAGCCGGATCGTACGGAACACTCACGCACGCGAACCATCTTCTGCAGTCGTCTAGCGAGGCGGACAAGTGGAGATGGTGGTAACGCGCAGGGAGGGATATCGACATGCAGTGCTGTGCAGCTCTCCCACTGTTGCGACAGCAATTTCGTGCCTGTGCATGCCGGAAGTCGAAGCTTGTTGTGCCAAACCCGCACAAACTCTGTTGCCGAATGCTCGACCCTGTCGTCCCGTCATGGGCTGAACACTGCTCGGTGCGTCGCATTTGCCTTGTGACTATCCCCACATCCACCAGCGGCGATGCTCCTCCTCATCGCCGCCCTGTTTCCCCGCGCCTTGGCCGCCACTGCCGCGCAGGAGGTGACCACAGCGCCCCTGGTCGCGTTTGGATGGAAGCAGGACGTCCTGGACCCCGTGTTCCAGTTCTCGTCCCTGGGCGACGACCCCGCTGCGGGGTGGGTCGGCGGGGCAGCGACCTCGCAACGCGACTACAACGGGACGTCGTGGGTGGCCACCAGTGCCCCGGGGGCGCGCATCACCGCGTCGTTCTGGGGCAGCGACATCTACTGGTACGGGGCGCCCAGTACCGCCGACCTCACGCTCACTGTCAACGGCGCCGTCGCGCCTGACAAGCGCGAGAACCGCCTCGTCGCCTACACCAGCGGCATACCCGCGCTGGGGTACACGAATGTGACGTTGACCGTCAACTCGGGGTTCGTGAACCTTACCACTGCCACGATCCGGCGGTACGCGTACATCGCGAACATGTGAGCGTGGTGCGAGTCGCGCTTACACCAGCCCCCAGGCGATGTACATCGGCGAGCTCTTCTTCGGCGGGTCGTGGTGGGATCTTCCTGTCTCGGCCTGGCGGGCCGTGGAGGGGGGAGCTGCCAATGCCAATCTGACCACGAGCGGGGAGTGGGCTGTGCGTTCCCAGCTCGGCGGGGTGGCGATCCCTCACCTGGTCGGCGGTGCTGGCGCCTCGGTCGCCTTCAACGTACCTCCTCACACGACGTATCTGCAGATCAACGGGACTGCGACAAACACTGCCACGCGCTTCACAGTTTCCGTCTCGCCTGACCCGCTGCAGGAGGGTCCGGCAACAACCACAGTCTCCGCGCGGGCATGGCCACACGTCGTGGAGTACTTTGCGCTTCCCCTCGACCCAGGGCGGGAGTACACTGTGACGCTCGCGGCGATTGAGGGAGAGGTTGGGCTACAGAGCATCCTGTTCGTCAGGGACGATTACAACGCCCGGGGCGAGTTCACTTCGACAGTACCTCCCGGCGTCGACGGCTCAACAGGCGGTCAGACCACTGGCAGCGGATCCACTGGGTCAACGGGTGGCGGCTCAGATGACTCGAGGGGCACTACCAAAGACCCAGACACTGGCGGCGGCTCTGGTGACGGTACCGGAGGAGGCAAGCCGAACATCGGAGCGATTGTTGGCGGTATAGTGAGTAGAATGGCCTGCCATGACTGATGTCAGCTCGGCGGCCTCGCCCTCCTGATCTCCATTGCGCTCGCCATCTGGTACATGCGCAAACGGAAGAGCAAACAGCACATCATCGACAAAGGCTTCGAAGATGCCGCCGAGGCGCCGAAGGTCCACCCGCTCCACAGGATCAGTTCTCAGCGGAGCATCGAGAGTGCGTAGATCCCGCTTTACAGATCGCTGACGGCAGAGCCGGGCCCAGCAGGCGTTGCGCTCTCGCCTATTGCCCCGCAATATGTGCCAGCTTCATCGCCGTCGCTGGAGCACGGTGAGACATTGCAGGCTCCAGGCTCGCCGAGCAGGGAAGCCGGGTCCCCCGAATCGTATCACCCGCTCGTCTCTACGGCCGCTCCATCTGAGGCCGCCACCCCAACGACGCCCATCCCAAACTCGCCCGCCACGCAGTCCACCGCGGTGATGGCTCCAACAGCAGCAGCCGCCCCCGCTGACCCCAAGCCCGAGGGTAGTGCATCACCCCCTGGTCGTCCCCGACGGGAGCCCCCACGGCCCACGTCCGACCAGATGCAGGAAACGGACGCAGGGCGGATCGTAGCAATCGCACCACCGCGGTACGACCCGGCATGGCGCGACGAGTAGACTGTACCCTGTACTACGCGTTGTCATGGACTATATACATAGAAGCCTCCAGAAGACTGCCCTCTCCTTATTTCCTCTTCATGTGTTACAGGCGAGCAGCGCTGCCACTCTTGAACTCCTTCGCCAGCCCGACGACATCCTCCGCGGCGCCGAGACTGCTGATGAACCTGTCGTCAGCCGCACCCCGCTGTGAACTCACCCGACCCCGCCGAACCCATACGCGTGGATAACGCCGACGCTGCGCCCACGGTCCGCAAGGCTGGCTGTGGGCGACGCGCCGGTCGCCCCGTCCCCGATCCGGCGGCGCTCCAGCTCGACGCGCTGCCCCGCCTTCCGCGCCGGGCGGAGCCCGACATTGACACTCAGCACCTCGATGTCGCGCCAGGTCCCGCCCGGCGCGAGGTTCGGGTCGAGCGCAAAGTTGCGCTGCAGAATGCCCTCGACAATCTCCGTGCTCGGCAGAGGCGAGTAGTTGTCGGCGTCGTACGTCCCGCCGAGGATGACGTGCCCGTCCGTCCCCGGGCGCGGGAGGATGTAGGTGGGCGGCGGAGGCGCACCGCCCGCCATCGCGGCCTTGAACACGTCCGTCACTTGCGCAGCGCGGGTGACCTTTGGCGCGCGCGCCAGCACCGTCACCCCGCGGGCAGGGTAGACCGTGGGGTCGGCGATGCCGACGAGGGTCTGCGCTCCGAGGCCTGTGGCGTTGACGACCAGGTCGACGCGCCCGCAGACAGTGTACGCCTCGTCGAGAGAGGTGAGGCGCTTCCTGACCATCGTGATGCCACGCGAGCGGGCGAGCTCGCCGAGGTAGAGGACGTACGCGGGCGCGTTCATCATGAGCGTCTGACACTCGGTGCCGTGCGAGTAGTCCCCGGGCAAGTCCTTGGCCGCGAGGGACTTGACCGCGCCGTCGGCCCAGAGGTAGTTGGCGGCCGAGGACGGCGTGTTCGCGAGGTTGAGGATAGGGCTCCACTGCACCAGGTCGGGGCTCCCCTCGACGAGCCCCTTGAGGCGCTCGTAGGTGCGCACGTCGCGATTGTAGACCAGGCTTGCGGGGTCCTCGTAGGTCCACCACAGGCACCCCTGCCGTCAGTAAGGTCAGAGAGGTGACATACAGCCCACGGCGAGGCGTAGTCGACCGCATTGGTGTCGCCAGGCAGGTCCTTGGCCACTATGGCGACGGCGAAGCCCGCTGCCTGCAGCTCAAGGGCGGCGCTGAGGCCGATAACGCCAGCTCCGAGAACGACCACGTCGGGGTTGGGAGGCATGGTGCTGTTAGTACAGAGGCAGTTGGGGTGTAGCCGAGATATATAGCTGCGCGCGGCGTGTGGGCAGTGTGGGACTCGAGTCAGATGATAACATGGTCTTCGGTGTCGCCGACCAAGTGGGGACTATCCGACCCGACAGTTACCGACAGCAACCACATCGGCCAAGTCCGTTCCCACCTTGCACCACTGCAGTATCTGCAGCGGCCCGGCGTTCCCGACAGCAGTGTCCAAGCAGGCCGCTCCTCTACAGTCCCAGGAAGCAGTACATTCATGTGTAAACCGGTTGCTCAGCCTTATCCGATACGATCCTGCTACATAGTTGCCGCCTTAGTCGCTGTCGTAGCCGCCACCCTCGAACCCGTCCGACATCATCCCGCCCATCATCCCGCCGGCCATGCCGCCCATGAGCAGAGGGGCGAGCATACCGAGGGCAGAGCCGCCGCCCATGCCACCTCCCATTCGGCCACCGCCGTAGCCCATGCCACCCATCCCCATCCCTCCCATGCCGCCCATGCCGCCCATCCCCATCCCACCCATCCCCATGCCGCCGCCCATGGGCATCATCCCCATGCCGCCCATTCCGCCCATTCCGCCCATGCCACCCATGCCCATGCCGCCCATGCCACCGCCCATCATTGGGCGGTACATGCCGAAGGGAGGCGGGCCCATCGAGTGGGTGTAGCAACCACCAGAGTATCCGCCAGAGTAGCGGCTCGGGCGCTGGGGTCAGCTCCTCCTTGCAGTCGACTTACACCGCCCATGCTGCTGCCGATGAGCATCCCAAGGGGCAGTCCGCCACCCATGCCACCCATGCCACCCATACCACCCATGCCACCCATGCCGCCCATGCCGCCCATACCACCGCCGTAGCCGTGACGGCGGCCACCACCGCTGCTCAGCGCCGCGCCGAGAAGCGAGGACAGGGCTCCACGGCTGCGCACGGGGTCGCGGCCGGCCTCGGCGTAGGCCCTGGACTCGGCCTCGCGAGCCGCGCGCTCCTCGGCCTCGACCTCGGCGAGCGGCTTGCCCATCTTCTCGAGCAGCTGTCCGTCCGCGGCATCGTAGTTGCGGCGGCGCTTTGGCTTCTCCTGCTGCTGCTGGCCCTGCGGGATCTGGAGGTACGGGTTGTTGTTCGGGTTGCTCGGGTCGTAGGGGGGCGGGGCAGAGTGGCCCTCCGCCTGGAGCTCCTGGTCGAGCGTATTCTTGATGACCTCGATCTGCTCGGGGTGCATCTGGCCGTCCTTTTCGAGCGGGTGGACCCACGACACGGTCGGCGGCGTCGTCGTCGGGTCGATGTAGAAGTAGCACCCGTACGTGTTGTCAAACTGCCTCAGCCTGCGGTCAGCGGATCTGGGGAGGATGGCGGTGGAGGCGCACCAAGGCTCTGGGAGGCCCTCGACCTTCTCGGCGGGGTTGAGCGGCGCGGACATTGTGAGCAGTAGTGAGTTTGAATGTAGAATGGGCGATGGCAAACAGACACCCCCAGCTCGTCGTCAGGTGGGCCTCTTAGACTCATGGGAGGGAGCTGTCAACCCGGGTGGCTGCCGTCACCTGAAGCTCTTGGCTTTAGCGGAAAGCCGGCGAGCCACTGGACGGGTCATGATGACGTTGAGACACGCGGAATCTCGATCACTATCCGAGCCGGCCCCTAGGTCGGCTATCGACTGCGGCGGGATTCGGCGCAGCCCGCGCAGCAGGTGAGCTGGAGAGTAGTTTATGTACTGCGAGAGCTGCGAATGCATCGGAACGTGTCCATGATGGTGCGGCGTCTCGAAGACTGACATGATGATCTGAGATCAGCAGATCTCGCCTTGTCGAGCCGCTGATCATCGTGGTTGGATGACATGATCGCCGAGCCCCGGCCCGAAACAGGCAGACAGAAGCATCGTTGCCAGCTGCTGTCCGAGGATACACGGCTGTCCTGTCCGCCTATGGCACTGCAGGAGTTTGCCACCCGCAGCAAGCAGCATTCAGTACCCAGACCTACATATTGCCCATGAATAGCATCACCCAAGACACTGTACGTTAATGTACTCTTCCAGTGTCAATCATGATGATCAGTGATCGACACATTATGCGTGCCTGAACCTGTTGGGGGCGGGCCAGGCTGAGGTGAGAGATGGCACGGGCCATACCTTCTTGGCTCACAGCCCACAGTCCACAGCGGCAGCGGCAAGTAACGGCGATCTAGCCGGGTGAAACGTGCGTCTGCCTGACGAGGGACGGGGAGCAGGTGGGCATGGCCGCAGGGCAGCCAGTCAAGAGCCTGACGTCGGGAATGCCCAACAGGCAGGCGCTTGCAGGGCAATGCGGGCCCACATGGGCGGTGGGCGTGGGGTGAGGGTGGAAGCGAACGGGCTGCGACGTTAGCGAGATTACGCCTACTGCACCGCAGTAGCAGGACTGTGAAGATCCGTCCACACCCGAGAGGGAGATGTGCATGCAACAGTGCAGCCTGATTGTCTGAGAGCTGCACCGGTCTGGGGAGACTCTTGTGCCCTGTCTCCCCGAGCAGTCATGGGCCATTGATGTCCCTCCCCCATGTCTGCCATGGCCTGTCAGAGCAGAGTATCCAGTGCGTTTGGTGCGTCATAAGGCACGGATGGGGATCGACAATCACCTGGCCTTGTCCTGCTCTGGTAGCCTCTGTGCCCGCAGCCTGCCGTCATGTCTCTCTCCTCTCTCTGGGCCTCGCTGCGGCATGCGAGCCACCCCTCCGCAGCTGTTGCACCAATGAGCCCCGCCCCCTTCGACGCCTCTGCGCCTAGTAGCCCAGTCGGCCATCCACCTCCGCATGCCCCCCTCCCCTCCTGACCTCCCCCCCCCCACACGCTCATCACTCTCTTTCTCTGCCTTGCTCTCACACTCTTGGTCACTGGTCGATCTCCTTCGCTCACACCACCACCACTGCATCCACGCTCAACCTCAACCCACTCTCACCACGCCGTGCACACGGTCTAGTTCGAGTTAACACAAGCAAGCAAGCGACGCGCTCAAACCCCACACCTCCCCCCACATCTCCCCCAACACAACAACAGCCACCACGCCTATCTTCCACCAGGTCATCCATCCACAACCTCCCCACCCCAGTCCCCCGTCATCATGTTCAAGAAACTCAAGGAGAAGGTCAACTCGAAGAACGAGTCTTCGGCCGGCGGTATCCAGGGCATGTCCTTCCGCGGCGGCCCCCCGTCCAAGCCCGGCGCCGCGACAGGCGGAGCGCGCCCCAGCTGGTCGACATCGATGGACCCCGACCGCCCGAACGCGACACCGCAGAACCTCTCACCGCCCCGCGAGGGCGTCGCGTTCATCGACGCCCGTGTCGCCCTCGTCTCGCCCAAGGAGCTCGGCTACCTCCTCGCCGCCATGGCCAAGCTCCGCCTCCGCCCCGTCCTCGTGCCCTCCCTCGCCAAGATTGTCGGACAGGTGTGCAAGGAGAAGGGCGGGACGGGCGTGCAAAAGGAGCGGACGATCATCGAGAACCTCTTCACGAACGCGCTCTCGTCCGCCAAGGCGTCAGACGATGTGGTCGCCGCCCTCAACCCCGCACTCGACATGCACTGGGTCGGCGACAAGAAGTATGCCCTCGAGGACGTGGTCGAGGAGAACGTGTGGCTCGCCCTCGTTGAGGGCGTCGAGGACAATGGCGAGAACCGCCCCGCCATGGCCGCCAGCGGCGTCAAGCAGTCGAGCGAGGCAATGAAGCAGAGTGCGGACCGCCTGACGATCACTGGCGAGATTGTCGCGGTCAGCCGTAACACACTTGGCCCGCACATCTTCTTTGCCGGTGACGAGATCCTCGAGGCCGCGGCCGTCAAGGACGCCGGAGGCCCCAACCTCACGGGCACGACGTTCAAGAACATTGACAAGGGCGGGTTAGGTTTCAAGGGGCAGGCCGACGCCGACGCGTTTGTCAAGCGCGTCCTCGAGCAGGCAAAGGTCGATGCCGCCGCGGCCGCCCCCATCGCCATAGACACCAACGGCAACACCCCCATCAACGGTAACGGCAACGGCAACGGTACCCCCGCTAGCGGACCTGGCACGTCGCCGACCCAGAGCCTGTGGCTGCGAAACGCCGACGTCTCAGACGTTGTGTACGGTGAGTACTTTGCAACTTGGCAGTGATAGCAGGGCAGAGCTGACCGCAGACGTCGACCCCAAAGCCAAGTCGCCCGCCTAGTGTACGAGCAGCGCGGGCCAGTACGAGGACGAGAGAACGAACGAGTGTGTCTGTTCGGCAGTAGCTTCTTGGACGTACGTCGACGGTATGTATCATCATTGTGTGCGTCGGTGGCTGGAGGCATGCGGGATGTGGGCTGCGGGGCCTACGACGTCACCGTGGCGCATGCCACTCCTCATCTACACAACCTGGGACGATAACACAGCGTTACATGGCAGTGTACTCTACTCACTCAACTCTATCACGCCTCTAGTGTGTATGGACACTGGGATTCGGCCTCGGCCTCGGCTCTATGGCAGGCGGTGCGGCAGAAGAGGATCGTGGAAGAACAAGTCGCGGATCGCCTCGGCGATCCGTGTACGGTATCGTCGTGGAACAGCTCAAGCGCCAGGACACTAAGCGCTAGGACGCTATCGCGTGGTTGGCAGTGTTCGAGTCGGCGCTGAAGGAAAAGCGCTTGGCGCTGCTGGACAGACTGCGGCGGAGGCTCGCCCGCAGGCCATGGCCCTTCGGCGTCGCCTCGTCGGGCTGGCCCCACCCGAGGCCCACAACGTCGGCGGCCGACTCTGGCCCGGCGTTTCCGCTCAGCCACGACGGTACGGGCGGCAGTGCGACGGCACACGTACCCCAGTCGCTCACGCTCACATGCACCGCGAACGGCGGGGTCTCGGTTTCGTCGTTGGCGAGCGGCACCTTGGTAGGCGTGCGGACCTTGCCGCCGGCGCGGCCGAGGCCGCACTGCCCGCTCTCGTTGTCGCCCCAGACGTAGATCTCGCCGGCGTGGGTGAGCACGGCGGTATGGTTGCGGCCCAGGGCAACCTCGGCGACGCCGGTGTCGGCGAAGAAGGGCGGGAGGACGTCGGGGGAGATACGCTGACCGACGCCGCGGGCGAGCCCGAGCTTGTCGAGGTCGGAGGCACCGAGACGCGCCACGCGGAGAGGGCTCTCGCCTGGGCGCACGTCGAGGGCACCAAAGGCGGCGATGGTGACATAGGGCGTACGGAAGGTGCTCAGTTGTGGCGAGGGCCCGGCCGTGACGTGCGTCATAGTCTTCGAGCTCATGTGGGGAAGCTGCGGTCAGCGCAACCAAGTCAGACACTCACGAACTCCCATCCCGCCTCCTGGGTTGCGCTGCCAGCGTCATGGGCGGCGCGGCCCATCGAGTCGGCCATGCGAGCCCACACGTCGCCGGCCGACGTGACAGCAACCACGAGCTGGCGATCACGGTCGATGCTGGTCTTTGCGACGTCGATGACGCGGGAGAGCAGGGACCCCCGCCCAGTGCCGGGGATGTTGCGGAGCCGGTGCCATCCGGGTGTATGTTGGGGAGAAACGACCTCGACGGGGTGAGCGCAGCGCTTAGGGAACGGAGGTGGGGGAGGTGGGGACATGGGCGAGCGGGGCGACATCGGGGAGCGTGACCCTCCGGACCCTCGGGACAGCCGGCGCACGACCTGGAAAGCCCCAAGGCCCGGCCAGTCCCACCCGTCCCGCGGCGAGGAAGAGCTCGCGCGAGGTGACCCCCGACCACCAAGCTCGTGTTCGGCAGCGTACTCGGTCCATGCCGAGCACTGCCGACCCTCAAAGTGCTTTGGGGTCGCGTCGTGACCCCACCACACTCCACCATGGGTCGTCAGGAGGACGATCCCTGCGCCTCCGGTCGCGACGAGCTTCGCGACACGTTCGTCCTTGGCAAGGGGCGGTAGCTTGCGCGGGATCGCCTAGGGAGGTCAGCGATCCGTCCGGTGGACGAGGGCTTGCCCGAACAAGGAAGTGGCTACTCACCGAGCAGTATAGTGCGTCGAGCTCCCACAGACAGTCCTTGTCGTCGAGAACAAGAAGCCCGTCGGCGGTAGGCTCGGCCATGACGGCGCGGAACGGCACCTGGAGGCGGACAAGGCCGGGGAAGCTGAGGGGCTCCGGCGTGGGCGCGGCGTCTGGGGATCAGCGTCGATCAGTCACGGGCCGCACCTCGCAACCACAGCCCACCGTGCACGTCACGGGCGACGACGCGGGCGTTCTGCTTGGTGGATACGTGGCGGACCTCGACGATGGCCGGCGGTTGCTCGTCACCGTGGAGGACTCTGCCGACTGGGCCAACGTCTGGCCCCCACATGCTCGCGTGTGGGTCCTTTGCGAGCGCAGTGGGCGTGTACGTGGCGTTAGTGGGGGGCCACTCGACATTGTCGGCGGCATCCCATGCTGGGTGCGAGCTGCTGCCGGTTTGTGAGCTGGACAGGCGCTTGGGGGAGCCACAGAGGAGGAGGCGGGTGGACCGGAGGCCGACGCTTGCACGCCACGAGTAGCCCTTGTGGATGGGGTTGTTGAGGACGTTGCCTGCGTAGGGGAGGTCCGTGGGGATGCGGCGGCTCCACACTGCGTCGTCGCCGCGATCCGAGGGTAGAGTGTCAAAGGGGGAGGTGCCGGTCATGGCGGGGGAGGAGTGAGGAGGGTGAGGTGGAAGGAGGTCAAGGCGTGCGTCTGTAGTGAGTAGGATGGGTGGAGTGGGAGTGGAAGAGGGAGAGAGAGGGAGAGAGAGAGAGAGAGAGAGAGAGAGAGAGAGAAGCACATGTACATTTGTATTTGATGCGTACAGAGGAGGAGGAGGAGGAGGAGGAGGAGGAGGAGAGCGAGGAGAGAGAGAGAGTGGCTACAGGTGGCGAGTCGTAGTGGGTGGATGGTGCGGATGGTCTGTGCGTGGGTTGGGAAACATCAAAGATCTACTCAGGTACACAGGGGGAGGGGGGAACCAAACACCCCTACTACTACGAGTACTGTACAAGCATGCGAGCTGCACCACGACGAGTCGAGCATGCAAGCATGACAGCTGCGCATGTTCTTTGGGTCCAGTGGGCTCTCATGTTGAAAGATGGAAGCTCGCAGCCACAGCCAAACCTTGGGTAACGCAAGGCTCCTCTACCTGGGTGGTGGCGTTGCAATGGCGCAGTGGCGTCGATATCTCCCGACCCTTTCGGTGTCTGCTCCCTCTCCTGTCAGCTTGTCAGCTTGTCAGCTTGTCAGGCAGGTACCGTACTTGTTGATCGGAACCAAGTTTTGGGTTGCCAGCCGCGTCCTGCTGCAGTCTCTGCACCGATTTGCTGGATCTGCAGCGCACGGCAAGAGGTGCAGCCGATGCCAGGCAGCAGAGCAGAGACTGTCGGAGAGATTGCCGTGAACTCTAACATGGCCAAGCCACTTCTCGTCACCAGGCTTCCCAATCAACAGGGCGCCAAGCTGCCATACCGAGCTGCCAGCTCATGATGGTCAGCTGGGATGTACGCAACTCGTCGATTAATCTATCCTCTTTGGCTCTACCGCGTTACTGTCCATCTAGGATCTGGCTCCGACACCCCCGACTTCGGCCGCCACCTACGCCACTGACAGCCGCGGTGAGTCATCCTCGGGCATGGAGCAGGCTGGGTCGCATGGGTCAGAGGAGAGTGATGGGTCGACCGCGGCAAGAGCGGCAAGGAGATGCTGATCCGCTCGAGGCTGTGCCGATAAGACATGGGTATTGTCAGGGATGTACGTACATGCCTCACTCCGCCCCACGCTGTCCACTGACCTGCTGACCTGCACGCAATGACCTCTCTTACGTCCTCTCACGCGGTTCGTGCGCTCGACAAATGTCGCTTATTCTTAGCCTCTTTCGGGCCTGCCGAGAAGGCGTAACGCCTCCGCTCCTCGTCGAATAAATGCTCTTCTGTGACGCACGGGTGCATGTGCAGCAGGCGGTGCAACGAGACGGCTTGGGGCACGGAGGCATGTGCGGAGGCACATCTGCTGTCATCTTCTCATCCGCCGATCGCACAACCACTCAGCGGCCATCTCCGCGGCAGTTGGTGTGTGTTGCGAGGGACCGTCTGCAGGCCTGCGGAGAGCAACACCCGCAGCACTTTCCGTCTGGTCCGAAGTACCTCGTCGTTGATCCATGAGCCGACCATGAGCGACGAACATGACTTCGTCCGTTCCCCCGAAAACATCTCCCTGTGAGCATGTGGTCGCGGCCTGCGGGTGGCGGCCTTGGCGTCGGCGTTTGCACAACTCGTCTCGACTCCCTCGACGCTGACTCACAACCACCCCGCACCGTTCCCTGCCCTCGGCCAGGGTCACTCCGACGCCGAGGTGATGATGAATGCATGCATACAGGCGAAAACTTGACTTCCCACTCCACCCACGCTACGAGTACTGATGACAACCTCTCCTCTTCCTTTGCAGCCTCACACGACCGCCCGCAACTTGCTCGTAAGCTTCATGCGCGCCGCAAGGATGAAGCATGCGGATATCCCCACACATATCCCGCTGAACACGCCCTGGTACCGGAACCCGGTGCCGTCGCCGAGGGCCTTAAGGATGGCGCCATTGATGGGCGGCCCGGCCAGCATGAAGAGCCCGATAAAGCCATAGTTGAGCCCCACGCGCGCACCAATCTCGTGCGGCTCGCTGATCTGCGAGATGCAGGCCGGCACGAGCGAGACGAGGGTGCCGACGGCCGCGCCGTAGATGACCGAGAACCCGATGAGCGTCGCGACGTTGCTCATCGGCACCCACATCGCCAACAGGAGCAGCGAGCAGAGGTAGGTGCTTGTCACAAGGAGGTTGAAGCGGCCGACCTTGTCGCCCGCTGCGCCGATGAGGCGTCCCACGGTCGACCCGGCGTTGAGGAACGAGACGGTATACGCTGCCAGGTCGGCGTTGGCGCCGAGGCGCTGCGCGTTGGTCGGGAGGAAGAAGAACGGCATGAACAGCGCCAAGCTCATGATGCAGCCGCTGATGGCGAACAGCGCATACACGGGCTCGCGGAGGGGCTTGAGGACGACACTCCACGGCGCGGGCTTCTTGCGCGGCAGTCGGGTTCGGATCAGGACGTTGCCGATGGCAAAGCAGCCCAGGCAGATGAACCCGCACACGCGCATCGTCCATGGAAAGCCTGGCGGTTAGCCCAGGACGGACACGACAGCTCACCGATCTTGGTGATCATGCGGGCGATGGCGATGGGCCAGATCGTCCCGCCGAGACCGGAGCCGGTGAACACCACGCCCATCGCGAGCGCACGCTTCTTCGCGAACCACTGCGACGGCACCGCGACGATGGTGTTGAAGATGAGCGCCGAGGCGAGGCCGAAGAGGACGCCCTGGCACAGCATGAACTGATAGTACTCTTTGCACACTGGTGTGAGCGGCTGCAGTCAGGTGGGGTCGGTTGGGACATGTGCGCCTGGTGAATGGCAATGGGGTAGCACAGATCACAGAAGGGCAGATGGATGTGGCACGCACAGGATGTGAGCATCAGACTCAGAGTGAACAAGATGGCGCCCGGAATGAGCAGCGCGTGCGCGCCGAAGGCGTCGAACAGCCGCCCACTGAACAGCCCCTGCCGGTCAGCCGGAGCGAAGAGAATGCGGCTTACCCCCGAGAACAAAAGGAACAGCTGGATCGACCCGATCCACGCAATCTCATCTGGCGTCCGGTCCGCCAGCTGGTGCGCCTCATAGTGCCGCTGGAAGACGCCGAACGCGTTCGAGAGCCCGAACTGCGCAAACCCAGTGAACTGGGGTCAGCGTGAGAGGATGGGCGCCGCGGGGCGCAGGGGTCGCGACGCGACCGCGCCCTGGCCCACGTCGGCTCGGCGTGTCACTCACAGCACTCCCCGCGACGGTGAGCCACGCCTTGGCCCCGCCGTCGGGGTTGGGCCCCGGACCGAGCGGGGCATCGGTGGTGTGTGATGTGTCCCTCGGTGGCGTCACCGAGCCGGGGGTGGAGACGAGAGCCTTCTCGTCGGCCAGCTCGGAGTGGGCTAGTGTCGGCTTGTCGCTCATGCCAGACATTGTGCTCGGTGTGCTGCGTGGTGTTGCCGCTGGCCCATGGAGTGGTAGTGACCTTTAATGACAGACTAGAGAGCGGCGGCTTAGCGAGCAGGGGTGCATCACGGGGGCTGGTGCGGTGCCGGAACGCAGGTACTGGGATCGCATAACGTCGGGTCGTCACCGGGTGGACTTGGCCGAACTGGATGCCGGAGCCGTGCCGCCCTTCTCCCGCCGCCGTGCCGAGATGCCGATCGTAAACACCACCGAGGCCGAGGCGATCCCCGCCATCTTCACATCACCTCATCCAACGGCGTCGCTGCATCTTGCGGCCCGTGTGGCCCCCGGGGGGCTTGGCTTTCGGCTTGCTTTCGACTTGCGTACTCTCTGGCTCACGTGCATACCCACGGGGCACTTTGCTGGGGCAGGCTCTGGCGGCCGCTGACCATTCTTGGGACATGTACCACCAGCGGGGCTGACTCTCTTCACATACCCCGCCGCGTACGTGACAAGCTGATGCATAGCCTACGGCTCCAGCAGGTCGCGGAAGAGCGCCTCCCACTCCACCCACTCGGCAGGCAGCACGCTCTGGATGCTGAACGGCAGGGCATAGCTCTTGGCCGTGTACGGGTCGGTGACACCGTGCGGCGCGTCCGCCTCGCCGTTGATCTTGGCGCGGAGGTTCTCGAGGATGGACAGCGCCTGGCGGTTAGCAGTCGCGCTTCCTCCCATGGGGAGGCAGGAGCGGAGAGCGCCGACCATGGCGTCCAACGCTGCGGCGTGGTGTGGCGCGTCCAGCGATGCCGGGTTCGAGAGGAGCGCGTAGGCCATCACAAGGCCAGCTGTGAAGCTCTTCATCGTGTACGTCCACAGCGCGGCGGAGGGCGCGTCCACATAGTCGAGGAGCATGAAGGAGAGCATGCCCCGCGTGGCTTGGACCAGCCGGTGCGCTGCACCGAGGCCCTGGTGCAGTGCGTGCGCCGCGATCTCGGGGTCAGGGCTCCCAAAGAAGGGGTGATACAGCTGCACGACGGTGTCGTGAGCCCACAGTTCGAGCAGAAACCGCTGCATGTATGCCCAGTGCGGCATGTCGACGGGGCGTGTACTCGGATGCTCGGGGATGCGAGCGGCGTAGTTGCCCACGAGCGCCTCGGCCCCCGACAGACGGCTGAGGAGCGGCAGGCTGTCGTCTTGCAACAATTCGCGCTTCTTCACCAGCACCTGGACCATGTCGGCTTTGGCGTCGATGTGTGCCCACTCGGCAAGCGGATCGCCAACGTCCGCTGAAGACAAGGACGCCCCGTCTGCAAGACTGTCAAGCGCGGCCTCAGAGATGATGAGGGGGCGCGGCACACCGTGCGTGTCAGAGTGGCTGTGGAGATGGATCTTGTCTGCCATGAGACTGGAGTCAGCTCGGGTCGCTGCACTAGCTTACTCGCGCTGCATGGTGATATGGCACCACAGACGCCGTCGGATCTCGCGCTCGAACAGTCCCTCATCCCCGTCGAGGTGAATCCCCGCAAGAATAGCGGCATGGTACGCCCGCCCGAGTGCGAGGAACATCTTGGCCGGGTTCCCTTCCCCGCCGAGATGCGATGCGCACAGCAGAAACAGCGCGTGTACGTACTCGGCGGTGAAGGTGCCCGCGTCTTCGCAGAGGCGAAGAAGAGCCTCGGCGAGCGCGCGCAGCCGGCGCTCGAGCGCTTCGATGGCCGGGTCAGTCGAGATGGACACCGCACAGAGAAACGCCGCGGAGAGCATGGCCAGGAAGTCTGGAGGTGTGGACGGGAGGTCGGAGAGCACAGCGGCGGCGCGGCGCTGGAACGACGGCTGGTGCACGTAGCGGAACATGAGGTCGAAGCTCACAAACTCGCGCCGGAGGCGGTGGCCGAGGTCCTCGGGCGGGAAGAAGGGGAGGAGGTCGGTCAGTGCCGCACCAACGTGTGGCAGCGCAAGCTCGGCGGCTGCGCCGTTGGCCTCGGGTCCAGCACTCCGCTCGACTGCGGGGGGCGCAACCGTGCCTTGATCCGCCTCCTCAAACGCGCACAAGCTCTCCGCCTTGCCCCTCACACATCCCGCACACGGCTTGCGCGCGTCGCATCGCTGCTTGAGCCGGCGGCAGCGGGAGCACGCGAGACGGGCGCGCGGCCGTTTGATGGACTCGGCCGGGGCGGAGCTGGTATCAGACTCGGCCGATTCGGCACCCACCCGCATTCCACGCCGGCACGCGTGCAACCCCCGCACGGGAAGGTACGGTCACACTTGATCTTGAGGAGACGGCAGCGCGTGCATGTTGTCACTGGACGCGGGGTATAAGGTCCTCGGCGGCGGTCGGTGTCGGTGGTGGTGGGCATGGGTGATGGAGAGAAGGTAACCCGGCCGAAAGCAAGCCAAGTTTGACCTCCACCTGCTCATCAGGTTGGCCCCACAGTGCAACGTCGCACAACTCTGTCTCTCTCTCTCTCTTTGAACAACTGTCGCTTCATCACCAACCAGCCAAGCCTGTTACTTTGAAACTACTGCATCTGCGGCCGTCGCGGAGACGCGGGACGGTTGCTCGCGCTCTGACCCGTTGGTGTTCCGCATCGGGGATGGCCGAACAATAGGATGGATGCCGAGATGACCACCAAGCACGTCACTCACCACAGACGGGACTGACCTCTACACCACTCTCCTCTTCCTCAACTCTCATCTCTATCCTCATCCTCCAACGCAACCATGACCCACCCCTTCCCCTTCCCCGTCCTCGACCTCCGCGAGCTCGACGCAGGCGAGGACGCCGCCGCACGCTTCCGCGCCGCCCTCCTCCGCGCAACTCACGAGGTCGGCTTCTTCTACTTGGTGGGCACGGGGATAACACCGGCCCTCGAGGAGCGCCTCCTGGCATCGGCCCGCGCGTTCTTCGCCCTGCCCGAGAAGGACAAGCTCGAGATCGAGAACGTGAAGAGGTGCGCCTCCCTTGCTGGTCGCGCTGACACAAGCCCACACTTCCGGGGGTACACGCGCATCGGCGGCGAGCGGACAGAGGGCAAGGTCGACTGGCGCGAGCAGATCGACATCTGGGGCGAGGACGCGGCGCTCTCCCCTGCGGAGCTCGAGAACCTGCCGCCGTACTACAGGATGCTTGGGCCAAACCTCTGGCCCTCGGCCCTGCCCGAGCTCAAGGACGTCATCCTCGAGTGGCAGGCGGCGGTGGTACCCGCCGCGCACAAGCTCTTGCGGGCGTGGGCGCAGGCCCTCGGCGCCGAAGCCGACTACTTTGACAAGCACTTTACACGGCCCAGCACACGCATGAAGGTGGTGCGGTACCCGGGCCTCCCGGAGGCTGCGGACAAGCTCGGCGTCGGGGCGCACAAGGACGGCGGGTGTCTCACCCTGCTGTGGATCCAGCCGGGCGCAGGGGGGCTCCAGATCCGGCCGGGAGACGAGTGGATCGACGCACCGCCGCTCGAGCACGGGTTCGTGTGCAACATTGGCGAGATGGTCGAGCGCGCCACGGCGGGATACCTGAAGGCGACGGTGCACCGCGTCGTGGCGCCAACGGCGCCGAACGAGCGCATCTCCGTACCCATGTTCTTCAACCCGTCGCTCGACGCCCGCTTCCCCAAGCTCGAGCTGCCCGAGGAGCTTAGGAGAGAGGCCGAGTACCACCAGGACCCAAACGACATCATCCACGAGGTGTACGGCGACAACCTGCTCAAGAGCCGGTTGCGGGCGCATCCCGACGTTGCGGCGATTCACCACGCCGACCTGGTCAAGAGCGGGACGTATTAGATGCATGGCATTGCGCTGGGAGAGTGGTTGTCCTCGGACTCATGTGCTGGTCAATGGCTGGTTGCAGATCCTGGTGTGCAGGAGGCGGAGCGACTCCTCGCTACGTCCCCGCTCCCCTCGGCTCCTAGACCGTGTTTGATGGCATCTCATCCCGAACTGGACGCTGACCGCCACGGTCGTACGGCTATGCCACCAGTGTGAGGTGAGGGGCTGCTCACTGCACGATGGCCTTTCTCGCTACATGATTGAACCTCATGGACGCTAAGCACTAACCAGCTCGGGCGAAAGGTGCCAGCTCGGAGGGGACGATCGCACACATCACAGCTTGTCGTGGTGAGTCTGGATGATGCATGAAACGGTTGGCGCCAGTTGACATCTGGACATTGCGCTGCGAGTAATGAACTGCACCCACCTCTGCCGGCATGCTCATGACCGGGGAGGGCACGAGTCGGAGGTGCGCGTGAGAGCGCAAGAGACCGCGTCTCCTCCCTGCCTCCCTGACTTGGACAATTCTTGGCACCCACCCCACGCGACGACCATTTAGCTCTCGCGCTGCCCTCTACCCGCGCCGATCACATCCATCCTCACCTCTTCACAACTCTCCTCCTTGTCTCTTCTCCCTCGCTCTCTCTCTTCACGTCTCTCCTCCACTCTCACTTTACTATGCGTGTCATCTCCGCCCTCCTCGTCACCGCCGCCGGTGAGTGCCCCCCCTATCCCATCTCCCGCCGATCTCCAACCACCCGCCCACTCCGATGATCCGCCGATCACCCCCGGTGCCTGCTGACCACAGTCGCCGCGGCCTCGCCGGCTTACCTCGTCGCTGGCGCCGTCGAGCGTGCCCTCGCCGCCCGCCAGGACTCGCAGTCGCAGTCGACCGCGCACGGCGCCTTTGACCTCGCCCTCATCCCCGCGCTGTGCGACACGCCGTGCGCGACGTACAAGGAGATCTTTGGCAACTGCCCCAACGACCCCTCCAACGCTGTGTGCGCCAAGGCCTGCAACGTGAGTGATCGGGTGTGGGACGAAGAGGCGTGGGCGCTGTGTAAAGCCCCGCTTGCTGTGCTGGCCTGGGGGGCGACCTTGCCCACAGTGATCCTTGGGCGCTGCTCCGGGTCGGAATCTGCGCCCGACTTGTGAAGGGTGGACGAGAGTTGAGACTGCTCCAAGCTGTCAACGCCGCTCAGGTCGCCCACAGCTGTACACACCCCAACGCCGCCTGCAGCGCCATGTACACCAACCCTTCCTCCCAGCTCTACGCGGTGGCTGACGGCAGCAATCCGTCCACAACGAGTTTGTCGTCTGCACCTCGTGCCTCGTCAACAACGGCCCCGCCGCCGGCATGGCCCAGCACGACATTGACATCCTCAACATTGCGCAGCAGCAGCTCGTGCAGCAGTGCATCGACATGGGCACGCCCGCGACGTTTGTCGGCACCGTCCAGCTCCCCTCGACCGTCGCGTACCCCTCGGGCGTCGTGAACGCCACGTACTCGGTGTCGCAGGTCTCGTCGGTGAGTTTGGTGCTCGAAGCGAAACTGACGAAAGACCCAGGCTGCGCAGTCCACGCCCCCTCCCTCGGCTTCCTCGCCCGCGGCCGCCACGACGTCGCAGGGCAGCGGTGCCGGCGTCCTCCGCCCCGCTGCGGCCGTTGGCGCCGTCGTCGCTGCGGCCGCGCTTGTCGCGTTCTAGACGCTCCCTTGACCACTCGTTGATGTCACTTATGGACTATGGCAGCTCGTGGTACTGAGACAACAGTGTCTAAGATACAATTGATCCATCAGAGTGGAGTGCCTGGCGCTGCCCACTTCCCTCACGTCTTGCGCCGATCTCCGAACCCAGTCGCTAGCTTCGCCAGCTGGCGCCTGAACACGACGCGCCCCAACACATATAACTGAATGTCCAGCATGACGTCCACTCACCCACTACACAATGCTCACATTTCCCGGCGTTGCCTTCGTGACCGGGGCAGGAGGGAAAGGCATGACCCCCTCACCTTGGAGCTGACACCAGGCATCGGCGGTGCCGTCGCGCTCGCATTCGCCCGCGCAGGCTGCACCCGCATCGCAATCACAGACCGCAACGAGAGCACGCTATCCTCAACCGCAGACCGCATCCGTGCAGCAGCCCCTGATACTCAAGTCCTGGCCGTGCCCGGGGACATCTCCGACCCAGACTCGGTCGACCACGTCGTCGGATCCGTGGCAGCCAAGTTCGGGCGCGTCGACTACGCCGTGAACTGCGCGGGCGTTCTCCAGCCGTCCAAGCCGAGCGGGGACATGAGCGTGGATGACTTTGACGCTGTCAACAGCGTCAACTACCGCGGCCTGTGGCTGTGCTCGCGTGCCGAGTTGCGCCAGATGATGCAGCAGGGCGGGGAGCGTCGCGGGGCGATCGTCAACATTGCGAGCCAACTGGCGCTCGTGGGGCGGCGTGAGGCGCGTAAGTGGCTTCGAACTGGGCGGGAGAAGCTGACCCAAGCCGCCTACTGTGCCTCCAAGGCGGCCGTCCTGGGCCTCACTCGCGCCGACGCGGTCGACTATGCGCCACACGGGATCCGCGTGAACGCGGTGTGTCCCGGTATCATCCGCACACCGCTGCTGGGCGCCGGTGGCGTGCCAGAGGGCACTCCCGAGTACGTCCAGAAGGAGGTGGCGATCGCACCCATGAACCGCCTCGGTGAACCAGAGGAGGTGGCCAGCGTCGCGCTCTTCCTCGCGTCCGACGCAGCCAGCTTTGTGCAGGGGACAGCCTGGGTCGTGGACGGCGGGTATACCGTTACCTGAGGAGTGCGTGACGGGTACGTGAGTAGGAAGGACGGGAGTGAGTGTACGTGAGTGTTGAGCCAAACAAGAGGGCGAAGGATTAAACTACATGCGCGAATGCACACTACGGGCGTGAATCGCCTCTCTAACCGTCAAATGCTGCTGATTCTGTTCTGTCCATGTCCGTCCGAGTCTGTCCGCGTCCCATTAGTTGCGGGGCTTGGGGGCAAGGCTGGGGTTCTGCGGGTCAGCGCGTGTAGCAGGCTCACGACTCACGGGGAGCTTGAAGATGTTGTTCTCGGTGGCGTAGAGCGTCTCCATTCCGAGGATGTAGCCCCACGATCCCACAAGGATGCCGAAGTAGCCGCCAATGGTGGTGATGATGGTCTTGCCCGACATGAAGCCGATCGAGAGGAAGAGGAAGTAGAAGACGACGAGAGTGAAGAGGACGGCCAGGCCGATGTTAAGGCGCCAGGTCACGGGCCACATGACGAGGGACAGGGCAAACCAGGTGATGAGGTAGAGGCCGAGAGCGTTGTTGTTGTCCACGGGGTCGGTGTAGCCAGCACTGGCGCCGGACGAGGGCCAGAGCACGATGCCGAACGAAATGTAGAACAGGCCGTACCTGCGCACAGAGTCAGTACTGGGCCGACGCGGAAAACCCATCCGACGTACATTCCAAAAGCGGTGGTAGCAAAGGTGGCGCCCTGCTGGTAGCACATGAGGCCCGAGATGAGCATGCCAAGACCGCCGACGGCCAGGACCTGGCCAACGAGCATGGTGAGCGCGGGGACGCCACGGGCCTGGATGACGAGAAGGCCGACCATGAGAGTGGTAGTGCCGAGGGAGAAGAAACCTGCCGTCAGCAACATTCTCGAGGTCGAGCTGGAGCTCGAAACGCTCGCCACGCACCGAGAGTGGCCGGGTTGGCCGGGGTCATGGGCGCCGCAGCGGGAGCCGTGGTGACGGGGACAGGCTCAAAGGCAATCTGCCTCTCCTCGAACACACGGTCCTCGTGCTTCATGTCGGCGGTGGAAGAGCTGGCCATTTTTGTTTGGTCTTGCTGATGTCAATGAGCGTGGCGCTGATCGTTGCGCAGTAGCGAGAGTGTTTAAGTAGTTGTGTTGGGTGCGGAAGTCGCGGGGTTGTTTGTGGGGGAACAGGTCCGGTGTCAAAGAAGCAACATCTTATACACCGCCCGTCCGACGCGGAGGTGGACGCGCGGGCGTGCGCGAGACGCAAGCCTGAAAGTCTGCAGGTCTGCAGCTGCAGGCCTGGGAGGGATCTGGAAGCCGTAGCGATCAATCCGCATCCAGGTCAGCGTCCAGGTCCAGGACAAGCTCGGGAAGGAGCGCCCGGCTGGTCACTGGGTCGGTGTCAATCGGAACGCGCGGGGGGATACTGGGGCCAGGGGAAGCGAGCAGGCACATGAGATGAGAACACGAGAAAGCTTACTCGCTGTGCTGGTGGAGCAACGGGGGCGCGAGGCGCAAGGAATGGCATTGCAGAGGGGATCATCGGGGCGAGGGAGGGGGTGGAGAGGGGCTGAGGGCGGCCCCAGGCAGCCAAGCGCGGGGGCAGCGGGGCCACTGGGAGAATCGGGGCGTGGCCCAGCGCCTGCGCATGCGTCGGCAAACAAGATAACGAGCTGCTGTTGGGTGATGCTAGCGAGCGAGCAGGGACGTTCGTAAACAGGGAGAGGGAGATGAGGGACCGGCGTGAGTTCGGTGCGTGCCTCGGAGCGTGGCCTGGGCTCCGATGCCTTGGATGCTGTCGTCAGACTGCAGTCGCGGATGTCTCGGCTGCTAGATAACCATGGTTTCGCTCCGAGCCAAGACACCGCACCTCGGTCTGCTGCCGGGCAGGTGGGCAGCCGGTCGATCACTTTTCTCGTGAGTTGGTGGAGGACGTCAGCCGTTGTGGGGTCTCTGCCTAACACGGCCTCATGTCGCACACAAGCAGGGTCTTGGCGGCGGCGGCGGCCTCGTTTGCAACGCCGCTCCCGGCAAGACCGGCCCGTTTCGAATTACCACCTCGGTACCCTGGACCAGTTCCGAGCAAATCATGTGGCCCGCCGCCACCTGGCACTCGCCATTGTCTGCGACGGGCGACAATGCGGAGGGGCGCGTGCATGGTATGCCGCACGCTGCTTCGTCTCACGTCAGCCTGGACGGGGCGAGAGATACGACGTGGAGGAACGGGAGCAGCGAGAGGGGGGTGCTCTGGGCAGAGTCCTCTACCCCCTTCAACACCGGCGCCATGTTTGCCTTGACGCAAAACGAAACATGGTGCAGGCCCACTGGGTGGCAAATGGCTGTCGTGTTCCGAGCGCGCCACCGAGCAAGGGGCTGACCTGTGCCAAGATCGGGACTCCACCTGACCAGCGCCGGGCCCACCCCACACTCCCCACGGGAGCACACGACCGATGCACGAGGCTCTCCACCGGCAAAATGTACGACCGGTGACCCGTGCCACGGGGGAGAGGGGGAGCGAGGAGCGCCAAATGAGAAACGGCGGCGTGCGCAGTGGGCAAAGCTGGAAAACCGGTCTGGGAAAAAGCGCCAAGCGAGGTGGCGCCAAGCGCCGCTCAGGCACATCGTTCCGAACAGAGAGACGTGGTTGTGCGTGTGTGGCTGCCTGCAGATCGAGGCCTTGCAGGCCACGAGGGCGGGGGTGGCGCGGGCGGGCTTGTGGGGCGGGGCAACGATGAGGTCCTGGAGCGGGAGCTAATGCGTGGCGTAAGCAAGATGAAACAGTGCTGTGTGGATGTACTCCAAGGTTGCGGATGAACCTCGGCGGCGTCACGTGGGAGGGCACAAGGTGACCGACGTCCCGAGTGAAGTTGAAGAGTGGTGGGCGGGAACTGCAGTACAATCGGGATCGATATCGAGGTGCTGGCCGCAACGTGATGGTGCAGTGTAACAAGTGTTCCGAAGTGGTGCGGGTGTGTCAAGAAGAGGGAGAGGTGGTGGGCAAGGTGGTGAGGGATCGTCGGTGGCGCAGATGTGGTGGATGCCATCCGAGGCCCAGCTGTACCAAACATTAACACCCGGCGATGCTGAGGCAAGAATGAGAGATGGTGAAATGGTGAAGAGCCAACATGGCCACAGACAGTTCCATCACACCAGCCGCGACCTCCCAGCTCGTGTTGCCTGCCTGCCCGCGGCAAGGAGCAGCGAGCCTCAACTCGCACCAGTAAACTCTGGTCCAGATACGGCGAGATCCGCCTGGGCGACGTCCAGACTGTAGCCTTCCCCTTCTGCGCCTCCAAATCCAATCACCGCCCTCCGGTCTATCAACACCTCTGTCTCTATCTGTCATCGCTATCGTCCTTCGCGGACCGGCCCGGAGCGCCGCCACCCAGCCCCAGCCACGAGGCCACGCGAGAGTGGCGCCAGAGGCGCGAGGCCGTATTTTCAGACAACAGGACCTTGGCGCGCACCCGGCGCGCACAGGCACCCAGTGCGCAACAGCTCGATAAGGCCTGCATTGTGGGTTCGACGGTGCCTTCTGGACCCCGCTCTGCCCCTCGCCGGGACTGTTGGGCAGCCCCCTGGCGAATAGCAGGACAGAAGCACTTGAGAGGCGTCGCATACCTTCCTCCTCAGCTCCTCACAACCCCTCCTCTCCATGGGCCCCACTTCCAAGGCCGTATAACGCAGCCTATCCCCGCAAATGGGAGTGGAGAGCAAGGAGTGGAGAATGGGGGTCCGCATACCACGGTCGGGAACGGGCGAGAGCGGCCGCCGAGCACGGTGTCCCTCCTGCGCGTATCTCGTTGGTCTGTTCGACTGTGAGGATACGCTTGGACGCGACTGAGGTCTGGCGTCATCGTCTAGGCTTGGGCAGGCCAGCAGGATATGCCACGCCATTCTCAGCCACAGTGCGGAACCCCAGGCGCATCAACACGGATCACCACCCTGCCAATCCCTCCTCTCTCCCCTTGTGATCGGCGCCGTGTATGCATATACAGCCCGAGATTAGCGGACACTGGACTCGTCTGGAGTTCTTCCATCTGCATTGCACATTACTGACATC
The DNA here is from genome assembly GCA_023630115.1 of Cutaneotrichosporon sp. PK4640. Classification (NCBI taxonomy): domain Eukaryota; kingdom Fungi; phylum Basidiomycota; class Tremellomycetes; order Trichosporonales; family Trichosporonaceae; genus Cutaneotrichosporon; species Cutaneotrichosporon sp. PK4640. Next base: position 77,872 of record JAMALN010000031.1, on the reverse strand, counting down.
TGATCGTCGCCGAAGCAAGGTTGGTAGCGACGAGAAGTGGTCCGATGATGGCTGCTGCGGCCAGGTGGGCTGCACCGCCTCTCTGGCGAGAATGACGTCTTGGCGAATTGGCTTCTTGGCACGTACGACGCGTCCACCACCCATCTGTCAACATCAACAATCCTCACTCTTCTCCATCCACCACCGTCATTTAACCCATCGCCACCATGGGTCTCGCCTCTGCCATGAAACAGCGCAACGACGCCCTCGCCACCGGCGCGGGCGGCTTCGCCTCGCCTGCTGGTCCTCCCCCGGGCGCCGGCGCTCCCGCTGGCGGTTACGCCAGCCCAACGGGCCCCCCTCCGGGTGTGCAGGGTGGCGGCTTTGCATCGCCGACGGGCCCTCCTCCCAACTTTGCCTCGCCTGCTGGCCCTCCTCCTGGGCACCAGGCTGGCGGCTTTGCCTCGCCCACTGGCCCGCCCCCCAACTTTGCGTCCCCCGCTGGCCCACCCCCGGGCCTCCAGGCCGCCGCCGCACCCGCCAGCTCGGAGCCCAGCGTCGCGCAGATCATGGCCATCCTCAAGCACACTGTCGCAGACGTGAGTGCCCCCGCGCTCCAAACCTAGTGCTGACCGCGAAAGCAGGGTATCCAGGCGTTTTATCCGGCGACGCAGCAGAGCCGCCTCGAGGGCATCGCCAACCACATTATCCAGACGCGCGCCGTGTCGCAGCTCGCCGCCCGCTGGCGCATCCCGACCGAGAAGGCGCTCGAGTTTGTGCGTACGGGTCCAAGCGGCGCTGACAGCAGACCAAGCTCGCGCTCTTCGACATTGTCCTGTTCCTCGACGACTCGGGGTCGATGCGCGGCTACGAGGACGGAGCGCGTATCGAGGACCTCAAGGTGTACGCTTGGTTGAGCAGAGCGTGGCGCTGACAGCAGCATCCTCAACTACGTCGCGTTCGTCGCAAGCCTCTTTGACGCGGACGGCATCGAGGTGCGCTTCCTCAACTCGAGCGCGATCGGGAACGGGATCAAGAACGACGGCGATGTCCAGAAGCTGGTCGATGCCAACCCGTTCAAGGGCGTCACCAACCTCGGCAAGGAGATGTGGTCCAAGGTGCTCGACCCGTTGATCGTGCGCCCAGCGCAGAAGGGCACGCTCCAGAAGCCCGTGCTCGTCATCTCGATCACGGACGGCGAGCCGTACCCCGAGCCCTCGAACAAGATCCGCGACGTCATCAAGGACACGAAGAAGGCGCTCAAGAAGACGCGCTACGGCGAGGACGCGCTCTCCCTCCAGTTTGCCCAGGTCGGCAACGACAAGGCGGCGCAGGACTTCCTCGCCAAGCTCGACGACGACAGCTCGATCGGCGGCCTCGTCGACGTCACGTCCAACTACGAGTGGGAGCAGGCCGAGATCAAGCGCAAGACGGGCAAGGACCTCACTCCCGAGGACTGGCTCATGAAGCTCCTCCTCGGCGCCGTCGACACCAAGTTTGACGCGCAGGACGGGCCTGTCAAGCAGAAGATGGGCTCCAAGTTCAAGAAGTTCTTCTCCTAAGGTACTCTACGATAGCGTGCGGCGGGTAGGCGTAGGCTATATACCGTCTAATGGGCATTCCTAGTGATAGAGAGAGCGTAATGCGAAGTGTGTGGCGAGTCGCGAATGGCGGCGGGAAGTAGGCTGAGGGATGTGGGTCCCCGCAGGCACTGGGCGCGGACCACGCACATCGAGATCACTGATCAACACTGTCTGATCTTTCATCTTGTCTGCGAGCTGAATGTTGCGAGCGTCCATAAGGCGGCGGCATGCGGCAATCTTTGGTGGGGGTGCGGAAGGTTGAGCGCTTGCTCGGGCATGGCCGCACTCGCTGGGTGGGCGTTCCGGCTCGTGTCAACAATTGCCGGCGGCCGACGACGGGAACGTGGTCTCAACTTCACTCTTTCTTCTCACATCCACCTCCGCACCTCCGCGTCCTCGCCAACGCTCACGCCCCTCAACGGGCAAAGTGCACGACTGTTGAGGGCTCCCCTCCCTCTGCAGCTCCGCACACGCCGCAGGCACTCGCCTACATTGCCTCAACCGCTCTCCTCTACTTCGCCACCATCCTCACCCCCACCTCACCCAACACCATGCGCAATGCATGCGACGCCTGTCGCCTCCGCAAGGTCAAGTGCCGCTTCGACGAGGAGAACGCCGGCTGTGCGTTCTGCACCTCCATCGGCATCCCATGCACCACCGCGCCGCGGCAGCGTCACCGCACAAAGGCGGGGCGCAAGGCCGCGCCCACCGCACCGGCGGCGAGCACGAGTTTTTCATCTGCCTTTGACGACGCGTTCGCTGGCCAGATGCGGCAGGCGCCGCGCGTTGTGCCGTCCCGCGAGCCCTCCGCTCCGCCGTATAGGCCGAGCACGCCGCCACCGCCGCCCTCGCCCTCAGACCGTGGCTCAACACCACCAGGCGACCCCACAGGCGACCACGGCCTCTCCCACCTCCCACGGGGACGACCGTCCACCACTCGCGCCCGCCTCCTCGGCGTACCCGGCCTCACGCGTGCGGCGCTCGACAGCTGCATCGAGAGCTTCTTCACAACCATCGGGCAGGTCATCCGGCTCAGCGAGCCACAGGACGTGTTCTGGCGCCGGGCACGCGTGCGGTTGTACTACGCCGCGGGGCTGGACGTACCCGCCGAGCTGGCGGACGTCGCACACAACCCCGCGACCGAGCTGCTCGTCCTCGCCGTGGCGTGCCGCGGTGCCCCGTTCGGCCCTCAGGCGTCCCTCGCCGAGCCCCTCTACAATCGCTGCTGCGAGCTCGTGCGTATCCCCGAGAACATGATGCGGAACGGGTGCGACGCCATCGAGTCGCTCCTCCTGCTCTCGGAGCTGAGCGTGCGCACCCGCCACGCCAAGATGGGCGAGCGGACGTCGCCTTGCGCCATCGACCCGCTCGGCAAGGGCGCCGTCATCGACATGCTCTTCTACCACGGGCTGCATATCCCGCCTCCACAGCACGCACCAGACTTTACCCGCCGCCTTGTCCTCCACGCGACCGCGTGGGTACACGACGCCATCCGCAGCGCAAGCGCGCACACGATGTGTCGCATCGCGCACGACGACACCGGCTGGCCCCTGCCCGTCAACGGCGACGACTTTGCATACGTGCCCCTCACGCTCGTGACGCGCCAGATTTGCCGGACACTGCTGAGCCCGCGCGCCAAGGGTCTTGGTCTACGCGATATCGACGTCTCCGACGCTCTCGCCGCCATCGCCAGCCTCGGCTCCCGCACGGGGATTAGTGTCGACGGCCTCGCGGCCCTCGTCGACCCTTCCCGGGGCGGAACGGCCACAGTGCCCCGAGACGGTGCCCGCCCCATCTCCCACACCGAGTACGTGTGGCTTCTCTCGACACACTACTGGCTCTACCTCGTGACCTGGGTGGCCGTGCAGGAGGACATGGACCGGCATCCAGGTGGCCTGAGCCTGGGCACCATTGCCGACGTCAAGTCGGCGACGACCGCCGCATGCGAGGACATGGGGCGCCTCGCCGAGCTGAGCAGTGCCCACCGGCTGCACTTGTTCGCGACGCGTGGCGTGCGCAACCACTTTGCGGCGTTCACCATGTTCCTCCTGCGCGACTTTGCCAGCATCGCGACCCCCAGCGTCGCCCAGAGCTGCCAGTACTATGCGCTGGCAGAGACGCTGAACCGCGGTGTCCGAAGTGCGTGCTTCTACCCCGACTCCGCAAAGCTGGCCGACACGCTCCTCATGATGCTCCACAAGGGGCTCCGCGTGGATAGCCGCGACGCCGCGCGCGTGGCGGAACGCGGTCTGGATGCGCTGGCCAGTGTCTCGGCCCTCCGCGAGAAGAGTGGCTCGTCGCGCAAACCGTCTGCCTCGGGGAGCGCGCCGCCGTACGAGTTCAAGACTGGGTCCATCAGCCCGACGGTCAAGGTCGTCAACCCGCCATCCGTCGAGTTGCAGCCAGGCGGTGCGCCGCCGTACACACCACATCAGGACGGCTTGCTTCACCCCGGCTCAGCCTCGTCCTACTCGCCAACATGGACTCCACCGAAGCCCACCATTCCGGATCTGCCAAGTGCCAACGCAAGTCTCGGGACCCAACCTCCTCCGACTGGCCCTGCTCCTCTTCATTATCCTACCGCAGGCGCGAGTACCATGCCGAATGGCCTCTCGCCTGCTCGGGCTGGAGCGTTCCCGCCACATATAGACCCGCCGCTCAACCTGTTGGACCCCGGCCACCACGGTGCACCCAGCGTTGACCTCGACTGGTTCTCGCTGATGAACACTCTGATGGAGTGCGGCGTCGAGCTCCCTGGCTCTCTCTCCGAGGTCCCATAGTCGCTACATACATGTATTGTTGTACACTAGATCTCGAGAGCTGTGAACGGCGTTTGGATGCCGTGTTGAGCCAGTACGCCTACAAGGTCCGGCACCAGCGCAGGCTGAGCCTCCTGGCCCTCAGCTCGCGCCAGCGCATCGCGCAGCGCTGCAACGACCGCTGGCGTATCGGTATAGCACGCCATGCTCGCGACCCTCTTGATGAGCGTCTCAGCGTTACCAACAGCTTCCGGGTTCCGCTCCAGCCGGCCCTTTTGAGTGTTCTCGGCAACGCGGTGAATGAGGAACACGACGGTCGACACGACACGCGAGGACACGATCACGGGCGCAGGGAGCTTGCTCTCGACGATCGTGCTGGCCAGCGACAACATGTACTCGGCGCCGCGCTGCGCCGCGGCTTCCGCCATCTCGAGCGTCCGCGCCGAGAGGTTGCGCGGGTGCTGCGCAGTGTCGCACTTCGCCGCCGCCCAGCAGACGACAAACAACAAGTTGCGCGCCGCGAGCATGGTCATCATGGCTGGAACTGGGGTCAGCCCGTCTCCTCCGAGCTACTCACCGCTCGCCTCTGGGTTCTGGGCCTGCCCCCGGAGCCACGCGAGGTCAGCGCTCGTGCTCCTCGCCTGCGCGTCCAGCTCGGTCACGGCGGTGCGCACGTCCTCGTTGTGCAGTCCCGTACACCGCGCCCGCGTGCTCAGCAGGGTGCTGCTAATGCTCCGCGCCACGCGTGCAAGGGGCATGGCGGGGTCGTCGCTTGGGGTCCACGGCCACCCGACGTCCGTCTCCGCGAGCGCCGCCTGCGCACCGATGCAGGTCGAACGGAGCGCGTCCGCCGCCCACACCGCCCAGAACACAGCCTCGTGCCGCGCGTGGTCGACGTTCTCGCCCGCCGCCGGCCGCATGTGGATGTTGTGGTAGACCGCCAGCTCGGCCGGGTATCCCCTCCCCCGAGGGTCGAGGGCGAGCGGATTGTCCGCGCGCAGGTGCGAGATGCCGGTGGCGTGGGGTCCCGTCTGGGCGAGGAGGTTGGCGGCCTCGACGACGTCGACGCCCCCGTCAGCGAGGTACTCGGCGTCGCTCGCGAGCTCGAGGCACCGCTCGCGCAGCGCACCCTCCAGCCCGGCATAGGGGGAGGCTGGTGCGCCGAGTGCGGCTACGGCGAGGGCAAGGAACTCGCCGGCGGCCTCGACGCCCGTCAGGTCCTTGGGCACCTCGAGGCCCGCCGTCTCATACAGCATGACGCGGACGCGGCGAGCAAACACGTCTGGTGGCTGGGAGACGCGTACGGTGTGCCGCACGCCCCCGAAGAAGGCCGCGACGCACGCGTCCAGCGCCTGCCGGGTGAGGCCGGGCACACCGAGGAGTGCGGGGGCCTGCGGGTCGTCCTCGGGTTCGTCGCCTCGCTGCAGCGTCGCCAGGAGCGAGACGATGCGCTTGCCCCGCTTGTGCACGCCTCGAGGACGCACATCGGCGCCTGGCGAACGGCCGCGCTTGCGTTTGGGTGGGAGCTCGAACATGGTGCGGATGCAAGTTGCAGGTGCGGGACCGGAACCGGTATAGCCGGGCAGATGCGTGTTGTGTGCGGCGAAGGGCCGGGGGGCACATGCCACCACCGCCGCCGGCTCCCCGCCCGGCACGGCAGTATGCTATCGCCGAGAGGGGATGTGGGAACGCTCTCATGCATGGTCAAGTACGATCCAGAAACTAGGAGACACTGCAGAGCACCTCGAGGCTCCCCGTCACCGACGCCTGTCCGAGGATATTCCTGTGCCTTGGTGGGCTCTCGTGCCTTGGAATGTCGGAGGTGAGCGAGGCATGCAACTACTCAGGCCACTCAACGGCGGGCGTGCGTGTTAGGGGCGAGGAAAGGGGATGTGGCTGTTGTCGTAGTCTCCTTGCATGGTGGATGGAGATGGATGCATATGAATGGTTGGTTGTGCTGGTGGAGTGGATGCGAGCATCAGTGAGGTGAAGTGAGTGGCGCACCAAACATCTGTAGCACAACAAGTACAACACGACGTTCCAAAATACAGATACAAGTACTCTCGCCTGGTTAGATGATCATGGGCGAGCCACGCGCGATCATGGCCGCGCGCCAGTCCATGTTCCGCTCAGCCGCCCTCGCCTCCCACACCTCCTGCACGACCGCCTCTGCTAGACGTGGCGGCGCTGACCCCTTCCACTGGCAGCGGCGGATGAACGCGATGAGGGCCTCCTGGCGCGCGGGCTGGGCCTCTGCCGCGACAATCTGCATCAGCGCTGATCTGTGGAGGCCACTTACAAGCCACGGCCACACGAGGCCTATCTCGGTGCCAGTCCGGACGCGCGGGATCGCGGCGAGGAGGGCTTCTACGCACCGCTCGACGCGCGGGTGCGCAGCGGGAAGACCGACGATGTCGCGCATGATTATGATCCGCAAGGCAGCGCGGAAGAACTCGAGCCCGGCACTGACACGTGCTGCCGTCAGAGGTGTTGGAGGGAATGCTCACGGTCTGATGCGGCAGCCCAGCGACACGCCCAAATGCTGTCGTCTTCGAGGTCGTGCTGGATCATCGAGCACTGGGAGCGCACCTCCATTCGCGCGAGGGCATCATCGAGGGCACGCCACTCGAGCACGAGGTTATTGACGCGCGCAAAGAGGAGGAGCATCTCGCGGGGCTGCAGTCAGTGGCGTGTGTAAGAGGAGGACTCACAATACCGACGAGCCTCTCGACCGTTTCGTCTGCGACGCGTATCCACGTCTCACTCGGTTCGTGCACCGCGAAGACCTGCGAGAGATCCAGTTGTTCGCTGGACGCGACGGCCTGGAGGACGCGATATATTGAGTAGATGGCCGAGATTGTTGGCAGGTGTGGTGCGGATGATGGGTGCTCGATCGCGGCGAGGTAGGCCTGCGTCTGGTCGAGGAAGAGGGGGATGATGTCCGAGTCGCCCTTCAGCAAGGCGCCCAGTGTGAGGAGGAGCGTGACGCTAGGTAGTAGAGCCTCGTTGGTGCTCTCCTCGGTGCCGCTCCCGCTCACGCGTAGCAGGTAGAGCGCCTCGGACCGGTGGTGGGCCGCTTGCTCGTTGAAGCTGATGGCCTTGTCGACATTGTTGAACGCGCGGGCAAAGTTCGACAGGTGCTGTGCGCTCACAGTGAGCACCGCGTGCATCATGGCGGCCTGGTCGTCCTCGGTTGCGGCGGATGCCGCACCCTTGTAGAACTGGCTCGCGCAGTCTGGATCAGCGGGAAGAAGATGGGGGCTTAGCTCACTTGGGCCATCCTCTATCCCCAAGATCGTTGGGGAGACGACTAGCCGATAGTACTCGATGAGCGTGCGATCAGTTGTGTGTGGATCTTCGTTTCCCTCAGAGCTGAAGAGGGTGTTCCAGAACGACTCAAACTCGGACCCGGGAGGTGGTGCATCGGGTTGCGTCCATGGTGGCACAGCTACGTCGGCGGAGAACGAGAATGCGCGGAGGAACGAGTCGCTTGGGGTGAGCAAGGACAACGGCGTGTGATGTGATGACGTACTCGACGTATCCCGCCAACGCGGCAGCGGCGTCCTCAAAGGGCCCAGCCGACGGACCCGCGGACGGCATGCCTGCCGGTGGCACAAGCGGGAGGTCGGGAAGGCCGGGTACTGGTGGGCTAGACAGGGTGGACTGCGCCGAGGGCGTCTCGTCTGCATCTGCGGGGCGGCCTGCTTGTGGGTAGCTGTAAGCGCAGACCTTGCGGAGCGCATTGCAACGTCCGCACACGGGGCGGGTCTCGTCGCACTATCGTTAGCGAGAGCGCGTGATGTGGCGACGGAAGACGGGGAGGGGGAGTGTGAGCGGGAGGCGCAGACGGCAGGTCGGTGGATGGGTGGGTGGATGGGACTGTGGAGGATCAAGCCCACCTTCTTCTTGTGTTGCCGACAAGCGTCACAGCCGAATCGGGAGCGGGAGAAGCGCATGCGGCGGCGCTTTGCCTGAGATGCTGCCTCTGCGCTAGAGTCGAGAGGCATGGCGTTGGATGATGGGAAGGATGGAGAGGGAGAGGATGAGAGAGATAGCAAGAGTGGTTGTCGGGTAGGATGCGACTCCAAGCGCTCTCATCTCAACAAGGTCATGTGATCGGATCTTGCCGATAACCACACCTCTCTCGCTCAAACATCTTGACATGCTCCCACGCGCAGGGCGAGAGCGCACAAAGTCCTTATCGCCTCGAGCTCGCGATCATGAGAGAGGAACTGGGCGTCTGGCTGGGCGCTCGTCTGGGCGCTGGAGAGGATGACGCCTGGTGACTGCCCGCCCGTGCAACTCAGCCGACCCCAGGCTGCCACCTCCCCTCCCCCACACCTCTTCCCCACGGTTCTCCACTTGTGCACTGTCAACAACCTCAACAACATCAACATTGCCGTGCGCATGAATAGGAGACAGGTCTAGGATGGATACATTGGTCTATGCGTGCGAGTCGTATCAAAGACATTACTTCCGCCGACACTCTACTCTACGCTCCACTCCACTCCGCTCTCTACGCCCACTTGCCGAGGATGCTCATCGAGATCAAGCCAACAAACATGGCCACCAGCGAGGCAACCACCGCGCTCCACTTGCCGCGGCGCAGCGGGCCCTCGGTAAAGTCGCCCGAGAGCAGGCGGAACGCAGTGTACAGTAGGATGCCGGCCGAGACAGAGTTGAGGATGCCGATGGCGAGAAGCGACGCCTTGCCGTTCTGCGCAAAGCTCTTGCGAACGCCGATGCCGATTGCGACGCCGATGGGGGTGATGAGGATGAACGCCGTACCCATGAGCAGCGCGCGCATGCGGGAGATCCAGTAGAGGAGGGCGATGCGGGAGCCGAGGGCGGCCGCCTCGAAGAACTGGTGGAAGACGATGACGATGAGAAGGGTGGTCCATCCGGGGCCAGAGCCGGCGCCGAGGGTGACGCCGATCATGATGGAGTGGAAGAGGATGCCGGCCTCGAGGAGGAGGACCTGCCAGTCCTGCTCCTGGCGGAAGACGGCCTCGGCGTGCGAGCAGCCGGCGTCAAACGCGGCGGGGGCGTGGTGGTGGTGGTTGTTCTTCTCCTCGTCGGCGCTGGCCGTGTCGGGCGAGCTGGTGCCGGCGGCGTGCGCCGACTCGAGACGCTTGTGGCCGGTGCGGCCGCCGAGGAAGTCGAAGAGGAAAGTGACGAGGGCCGAGGCCATGGCGATGGCAGGGGAGGTGGGGCCGTACACGAGCTCACCGAGGCACTTGTTGTTGAACATGAGGAAGCCGTGGTAGAGGAGGTGGATGAAGGCGGTCGACATGATGATGCCGGTACCAAAGTGGCGCGCGATGAAGAGGAGGTTGCCCAGGAAGCCGACCTCGCGGCCGAACGACGACGCGTCGAGCGCACCCGTGACCGTGTTGTCGCGGCGCGTCCACCCGGTCATGATGGGCACGAAGCAGCCGATGGCCGTAACCACAAGGATGATGAAGATGGAACCGATGTGCAGCGGCATGTCGTAGTGCTCGAGCAGGACGGCGCCGCAAGCAAGCTGCTCCTCCGAGCAGTCGCCGTGCGTGTGCCCGGCGTGGATGATGCACTCGCCGTGCGCGGCAGCCGCCTCGGCCTCGGCCTCGGCGCCCGTCGCGGGCTTGTCGCAGTCCCAGTGCGAGATGTGCCACGTGCACGCGCCGCGGTCGGTGGGCGAGGGTGTCGAGGGCGCAGCGGCGGAGGTTCCCGACGCCGGCTTGTCACAGTCCCAGTGGTTGATGTGCCATGTGCACGCGCCCTGATCGGTGGGGGAGGGGGTCGACGGCGCGGCGGCGGTCCCAGAGGCAGCGTGCTCCTCGTGGTCGTGACCCTCGTGCTCGTCGGTGGACGCCGAGGCCGCGGGTGCGGCCAGCTCGCAGTCCCAGTGGTTGATGTGCCAGGTGCACTCGCCGCGTCCTGTTGGGCTCGGGGTGGAAGGGGAGGCGGTGGTCGAAGTGCTCTGGGCGCGGGCGACGGCGGCGGCCAGGACGACGATGAGGGCGGCGCAGCGCATTGTGGTGGCTGGCTGCTGCTTTTTGGCGCAAAGGCGAGAAGAGAAGAGCGGAGGAGGGGGGGACGATGGGTGAGGAGCGAGAAGAATTGCCAGGTACCGTGTCTGGGTTGATAAGTGGTTGGAGGTGAAGAGAAAAGAGCGGACTAGAGAGGTAGAGCTCGGTGATGGACTAGTCGGAGCGGATGGGGGTGATGCATCCCTTCGGCTCGGCGCTCCTCTGCCTAGATCTGCCTGACCTCTCCTTCTGAGACACACTTGCCCTTGTTCGCTATTCGCCAAGCGATCCGGTCACTGCGGGCGGTAGAATGTGAATGAGAACGGACGGAGGACCCATGTTGGAAGCAGAGGGAAAGAGGACTTTGCGGTCATGCCACCAGATTATCGGCGCCAAGCAGCGTGTCGGTCAATTCTGTGCAGGCTGAGGTGAGAGAGGACGAGGACTTGGAAGGTCATTCACGCCCCGTGCCTGGATCTGTCCGGCTCTCCTGGTCTGTTCCTCTGCTCTCATGCCCTCGTCCTCGAATGCCAAGACTTTTGCAAGACATGACCAGAGGACCCGACCGGTCATGGTCACCTCATGTCCTCCCTCAACGGAACACACAGACGCGCCCACTCGGAGGGACGGACCGGTGCGGGGCATGCCGTCATTCGTGGCAAACGTGCTTCCGACTGGCTGTGGCACCTCCGAAGCACGATGCACATCCCTCCGCCCCGAGGTTAGCGCGCACTAGGTAACGTGCGGACAGCCGGCCGTACGGTCAACGACGGTAGCACAATGATAGAGACCGAAGACTCGGCGTGAGGATCGCCAGTCAGAGGACCATTCCTCACAGCGGTCATGCATGTGCTTCGTGACTGCGCTCAGCACGCTCTATGGATACTGTCGGCGCGTATAAATGCAGCGCCGAAGAAAATGTCTCAGGCCACACACGACCAGCTCAACAGATCGACAAGCCCCAGCTCCGCCGCAATGCTCAGCCTCCTCCTGACTCTCTCCGCCGCTACGGCCGCCCTCGGGGCGCCGCTCGAGCGCCTCGCCCGCCGCGACATGAAGACCTTTGTCAAGGACATTACCATCCACGAGAGCTGCTCCACCCCGCAGCGCCGCATGATCGGGCAGGGCCTCGCGTGAGTCAGAAATAGCATCTCCCCACCCACTGCCCGCTGCAGTTCTAAACTAACGCACAGGGAGGCGCTCGAGGTCGCGGCCTTTGCCAAGGACTACATTGCCACCAACGGCCCGTCGGACCCTGTCTTCCAGCTCTACTTTGGCGACAAGAAGGAGGCATTCCCGGCCGCCATGGGCGCCTACGACATCCTCCTGGACAGCAACAAGGACGGCATCCTCTTCCGCTGCGACGACCCGGACGGAGTGAGTACTACCCTGGCGCTTGATCGTTCCGCGGCTGACGGCAGAACTGCAACCAGCCCGGCTGGCGCGGCCACTGGCGTGGCGAGAACGCCACCCTCGAGACGGTCATCTGCCCTGCCAGCTACACCGACCGCGTGTACAACGCGGCCTTCTGCATGAACGGCTTTGTGCTTGCTGAGCAGAAGCCGAGCCTCTACTGGTCGGTCGACCTGATGTGAGTCACTCCGGCGCCACCCCCACTCGGCAGTGACTAACCGCAGCCACCGCCTTTACCACGTCCTCGGCAACGAGGTTATCTCGCACTACACCGAGGGCCTCGGCGATGTCGTCCGCCTCGCCCGTGAGAACAGCACCTACTCGCCTCTTGACTCGGACGCTGTCCAGTACTTTGCCGCGCACGTGTACGCCCTCGAGGTCGCCCAGGGCGGCGAGGCTTGTGTCGGTGACATTGCCGGCAAGGCCAACGAGAAGCCCAAGGACAAGGAGGCTCCCGCCCCCGCCCCCGTCACCTCCACCTCGCCTGGCGAGAGCTCGACCACTCTCCCTGCTCCGGCCGCCACCTCTACCGAGGCAGCCCCTGCCCAGGCCCAGGCGACCGGCAACGACTGCCACACCCACGCCGACGGCACGGTCCACTGCGGCGCTCACTAAACAGGGCAGGTGCGATCCCAGAAGCGACTCGGGCAAAAAAGTACCAGAAGAACACTACTCTAGACCTTAGATCCATACATCCCGAAGGTTAATATGCACACTCCTTTGCCATAGCCGACGCCGCGGCAGTGAACCCCAGCCCCAAAAATAGACTTCTTCCACTTTTCTCTGCTTTCCCCTCCTCTAGAGCTTGGCGCGCGGCGGGTCCTGGATCTTGGGACGCGTCGCAAAGATGTCGCGCACAATCTTGCGGCAGTCAGTCTTGACGATCTTGCCGTTGGCGTTGCGCGGGAGCGGCTCGGGGTGGACGACGACGATAACGGGCCGCGCGGGGTAGCGGAGGCGCGGGATCACGGCGGCCAGCACCTCGGCCTCAGTCGCCTTTGCGCCTGGCGCGAGAGAGACGATGGCGCCGACGCGCTCGCCGAGCACGTCGTCGGGCACGCTAACAGCAGCGACCTCGGCGAGGCGGTCGTCGAGGGCGAGCGCGTTCTCGACCTCCGCAGAGGCAATGTTCTCGCCGCCACGGATGATAATGTCCTTCATCCGGTCGCCAAGGTGGAGGAAGCCCTCCTCGTCAATGTGGCCCATGTCGCCCGTGTCGACGTAGCCGTCGGCGTCGATCGTCTCGGCCGTCGCCTTCGGGTTGTTGAGGTACTCGCGCATGTTACCCTCGCCGCGGGAGAGGAGCAGGCCAAAGCTTCCGCGGGGCAGCTCGCGGCGCGTCTCTGGGTCGACAATCTTGATGTCGCAGATGGGAATCGGGGCGCCAACGCTGGTGGGCTTGATGACATAGTCGGGCCCGCTGAGGTGGCAGACGACGGCGTTCGTCTCGGTCATGCCCCAGCCCTGGCCAATGAAGGCGGCGGGGAAGCGGCCCTTGAGGTCGCGCGCGAGGCGCTCAGGAGGCGGCGCACCGCCGTAGCTCACCGCCGCGAACTGGTAGTCCTTGGGCAGGTCGGGGCTCTGGAGGATGGCCGTAGCGATGGCAGGGACGCCACCGATGGTCGTGACCTTCTCCTGGACGATGAGCTTGACAGCGTCCTTGACGCTCCACTTGCGCTGGAACACCAGCTTGCCGCCCTTGCCGATGGCGCCGAGCAAGCTGGCGAGGTTGCCCGTGACGTGGAAGAGCGGGATGGAGAGCAGGGAGACGCTCTGCGGCGCAGGGGCGCTCATCATCGCGCCCATCTCGGCGACCGACAGGCCCATGCGGAGGAACATGCGCGCGGGCGAGATGACGGCCGAGACGACATTGTGCGTTCCCGCACGCTGTGTGGAGATGACCGCCTTGGGGTACCCCGTCGTGCCCGATGTGAAGAAGATGCAGCCGTCCGAGAACTGGTTGAGCCCCTCGAGCCCGCCACCCACACCGTTGTGGATAGCGTCCTTGTCCGCCTGGCGGACACTCGAGGTGTCAATCGCCTTGACACCCGCACGCGCGGCCGCGGACAGGTGGTCCACGCTCGACCAGCAGTACACCGCCCCGACGTTGTGCTTGGAGAGCTCGGCGCGCAGCAGGCCAACCTTGGCCGCGAGCTGCTCGTCGACGAGCACGAGCTTGGGCGTGGTGATACCCAGGCAGTGCGTCTGCGCGTCGTCAGTGCTGATGTCAGCTGTTGTTTCCCAATCCTATCTCACAGGAGGTCGTTAAGGAGGACGGGAACGGCGCCGAGGAGGTGCACAGCGACCCAGGTCGCGAGCCACCTGATGTCAGTGTCTTGGTTGGGCAGTAGAGTGACTCACCCAGTCGAGTTCCGCCCGCCAATGGCCACGCGGTCGCCCACGACAACGCCCAACCCGCGCATCCACGCAGCGTACCCCAGCGCCAGCTGGTACATCTGGGCGTACGTGACACGCTCGCGCGCATCAAAGTCGCAGGGCATGGGAAGGGGCGACGAGACCATCTCGCGGTCCGCAAACTCCTTGAACTTGGGGACGAGGTAGCTGCGGAAGGTTGGGGGAGACTGCCGTCAGCGCCACTTCTCACCTCCAGAGCGACGCCTTTCGCCGTGCTTGCATTTTTGCACGCCGGCAGCGCACAGTATGTGCCCCAACGTCCTCGCCACTCACGTTCTTCCACGCGCGCATCCTCCGCCCCTCAATGTCCATCTCGACCATCTCGAACGGCATCCCCGGCGCCGTGAGGATGGCGTCGCCTGGTATCAGCACTCGCTGCCCCTTCTCCTTTCCGCTTCCCGCCATCGATGTACTCACACTCCTCGATGGTGCGCTGCTTCTTTGGTACTTCGGTGGTCGCCATGGTGTGAGATGGTGCAGAGAGCGGTTGTGAGTGCGAGTGCTAGCCATTGCATCTAAGAATGTCGGCCGGGGACAGGTCGGCAGAGGAGCCGGTGCTCAAAATCTCGGCCCGCGCCGAACCGGTACGGGCTTGGCTCTGGAGTAGATACGGGCCTGCCTGCGTGCGTGTGCGTGTGCCCATGGTCGTGCGGTGGGTGGAAGCGGAAGAGCTGGGGGAGAGGCGGAGAGATGTCGAGCGCTCGAGTGGTTGGACGGAAAAACATAGAAGGGCCGTTATTGGCGGAAGTGTGGAGACTCCACAGGTCGTCTAGATCGGCAAATTCCAGCCGGACCACGTTTGCGGCTATCCCCACCCGGACAACACCGTCTGCCCCACTCTGCCGCTGCCCCCAAGCTCTCCTGCATCGTCGCTCCCTCTCTCCCCCACACCTGCATGCATTCCAGCATTCCGCGTGACCTCACAGATGCGATGGCCGCTGATTCATGTAGGACAGGATAATAGGGGCATGTGGATGCGTGGGGCTGCGTGGGGATGGATGGGGATGTTGGTGGGCATGGGTGGGTGGGCAGCGGATATCCGAACGCACAGAGATGCCGACACGGAAGGCCCGTCTTGTTGAGAATCTGGGTGGCAAACGCCACGCTCTTGTCCAGCTCCTAAACTGTATAAGACACTCTGCTCTCTGATTTACCCGTGACGCGTCGCACAGTCGCACGCGCTCGTAGAGCCTACAGCCCATTCCCATTCCCAGTGCTCGAGTCGCGTGGCAGTGGGTGTCTGTCGGGTACATGGCATCTCGCATGATCCGAGCGTCCAAAACTGTTTGCCTGGCGGGCACCGGATCTCGTTGTGTCACTTTGCTCTTTGAACAACACAACACTCTCCTAACGAGCGGCTGGGGAGTATGGGGGGCGTGCCCATGCTTGTCTAGTTCTGTGGTTTATGTAGGAGGCGGAGAGCTGACTCGGGTAGGCGGACATCTGAGCTCAAGCCATGACTCGGATCCAAGCAACGACACTCTGCAGGCACTGATCGCCTTGCTCCATCTCTCTATCCATGTACCACTCTCACACCATCACAGTGACAACCCACACTCGCTTCCCGTCAACTAGCCCTCTGCACCGGCTGCACGCCTCCTCTTCACAGCTCAAACCCCGTTATCATCCCACATCATTCGGCGGCACCCGGCCAGGAACGGCCCGGCGGCATCACACGGCTCACATGACCCCACTTATCACGTTGTCTCACTGTGGAACTGATACCTTATCATCCATCACTCACAACCACTTGCCTCTGCACGCCACCCACAGTCCTCACGGATCCCGGACACAGCAGTATGCATGACCGCTCTGCGCGCTCTGGATACCAACACCTTGCTCTGCGGAATGCAACAATTAGGACAGCACCGTGATTGGACCAGGGCTATCGTCATGCAGCAGGTCAGTGGGACTGGCCTCGCCGCCGATCTGCCAGAGCACGACCGCGCCGTGCCATACTCATGTCTCCGAGACGCTATCCGGATGGTGGATAAGCCAGCATGCATAAGGCAGCTAGTGCGGCATCTTTCTCCTCATCGCACGCAGCATGAAAGCCTCCCAACTCATCCACAAGCTCGAGACGGTTCATCCCGAGGGCCAGAGCGCCGGGGAGATGTTCCTCGCCAACGAGGACCTCCTCCCCGTCCCCGACGCCCAGCGGACATGGAACCATCTCTCCTTCGTATGCCCGTCCCCGGTCCTTCTGACGCCAGGTCTGGTTCTGGATTGCGGACAGCTTCAACCTCAACACCTTTGTGATTGCCAGCAGCATGATCACGGCGGGCCTGAGCTGGTGGCAGGCCTTCCTCTGCGTTATCATCGGGTACGGCCTCGTCCCGCCGTTCCTGGTGCTCAACGCGCGCCCCGGTGCGGTGCACGGTGTCGTGTTCCCTGCGGTGTGCCGGACGACGTTCGGCGTCTTTGGCTCCCTGTGGCCCGTGTTCAACCGCGCCGGCATGGCCTGCGTGTGGTGGGGCGTGCAGGCTTGGCTGGGTGGCGAGTGCGTGTACGGCCTTATCCGCGCCATCTGGCCGTCCTTTGCCCGCATCCCCAACACCATGCCCGCGTCCTCCGAGACCACCACGGCCTACCTCGTGTCGTTCATCATCTACTGGCTCCTCTCCCTCCCCGTTACCTGGGTGCCCATCCACAAGCTGCGGTACTGGTTCGCCGCCAAGGCCGTCATCGGCCCCGCCGTCGGCATCGCCCTCTTCGGGTGGAGCATCCAGCGCGCCGGCGGCGTCGGCCCCGTGTTCTCCCAGAAGGCGTCGCTGTCGGGCTCGGCCCTTGGCTGGCAGATGATGATCTCGATCTCGAGCTGCTTCAACAACAGTGCGTCAGTGTCCCCGCCCGGCTGATCCCAGTGTTCACCCTCATTACCAACGCACCCGACTTTGCCTCGCGCGCCAAGACCCCTGGTGCCGCCGTCTGGCCGCAGAGTATGTCTCCCGTCGGTGCTCGCTCACGCAGTGATCGCCCTCCCCGTTGGCTTTATCATCACCTCGTTCCTCGGCATCGTGATCGCGTCGAGCGCCGCGCCCCAGTTCGGCGCCCCGATCTGGGACGTCGTCAAGGTCATGGACGCGATGCAGGACGCTGACCCGTCGTCCGCAACCCGCGCGGGCCTTGCCTTCATCTACCTCGGCTTCATCTACGTACAGCTCATGCTCAACGTCGCCGCCAACTCGATCTCGGCCGGCTGTGACCTCACGGCACTCTTCCCCCGCTTCATCAACATCCGCCGCGGCGGATACATCTGCATGGTCATCGGCATCGCCATGAACCCCTGGCTGCTGTACAAGAGCAGCGCGACGTTTGGCAACTACCTCGGCGCGTACGGCGTGCTCCTCTCCTGCATCGCCGGGCCCATGATCACCGACTACTGGCTCGTGCGGCGCGGCCACATGCGCCTCGCAGACCTCTACTCCACCAGCAAGGAGGGCTGGTACTGGTACACCTGGGGCATCAACTGGCGCGGGTACGCGGGCTACCTCGCCGGCTTTGCCATGAACGCTCCAGGCTTTATCCACGCCCTCAACTCGGACATCAAGGTCGCCCCGGGCGCCCAGCGAATCTACGCCCTTAGCTGGCTCACAGGCACCGGCGTCAGCGCTCTCGTGTACTACCTCTGCTGCCTGGCGTCGCCGCCGCCCGGCATGTCGCGCACGTTTGAGGAGGTCGACGAGAGCGGCCTCCGCGACAAGCTCGACGACATTCGCCTGCCGCACGTGGACTCGATGGAGGACAAGGACGCCGCGATCGTCCGCGTCGCGTCAGTGCGTCACTAGATGGCTATGCATGGTTTAGATTGGCTCGCAGCGCCGTGCTCGCCAGGGAATGATGTGTGAGTTCCAGGGATGCGGACCGGTGTGAGAGCCCCTGCACTCCCCCTTACCTTACGAGCTGGGACAGACTTGAAGATTGACGAGCTCACGGCTGAACTGCCTGCCAGTGGTGCAATACACTGTACCCGGAGACCGGTGAAGTGACGAGAGGTGAGGAACGAGGAACAGGAGAGGTTCACAGGAACACTCAGCACAGGACCCAGCCATGCCGCAAGTCCGATCCGATAGGAGAGCTGCTGAGGGTGGGTCCCGAGTCTACATGTTTGTCAACCAAGCCAACAACCGGGGCCGGGGCCGTTTCAGACCCAATCCGGGATGCAACCCCGTGCAACGCGCCTTCAGACTCCCCAGAGCAGGCCATTACACTGAGCGTGCTGACAGGCGACAGCCGGGCCAGAACGTGTCGGCCGCCTCACACTCCCACCCTGGCATAGGACATTTGGCACATCCCGCGAGATGAAGCAGTCCGTCCCAGACCGACCACACAAGCGCGCCGCAGAACCCACAATAAGCCCATACATCCTCCCAACGTTGCCTGTCTAGGAGCAGTGGCTTCGGCGTCCGTTCTCACGGCTCATGGCTGCATGTTCTCCAAGACTCCAGCTACATCACCAGATCGCTCTTCGCCTCTCAATACCGCCGATGGGATGCCACGCAGCCGTTGCCATAGCGAGTGTGTCTCATTGCCGCCCTGATGGCCGGGTCGCGGTGGTCATCGGCGCGAACTGCCACCCGCCAGTGCCGAGACCGTGTCCACCAGAAGCACGCGCACCGCCGCCTGATTACCCAGTTGCAATGGGCATATTGCGGCAATGGCTGGTGCGTGCACCTGGTGACTTCTGAGGGCACCTCGTCGTTACGTCGGCGACCGTACTGGGGCGTCCAGTACTCTGTCCGCGTCCACTCGAGACACATGCAGTTCCACCACAACGTCCCTGCCTCGCGGAGGGGCTCGTGTGTACAGCCCACGTACGGCAGCGGACCAGCGTCGGGGTGGGCAGCCCTCCGAGCGTAGGACTCGAGGCAGTGCGTCCAAAGGGCCCGGTTCTCAGCCGGACCTGCAGCACCAGCCCCAGTCGGCCGGCCGGCAGACGGCGAGACAGGAGGTCGATATACAGTTGAGAGTGGCAGCATCGGTCCTTCAACAATTCCGTAGGGCATGGTTGTTGTGATACTATTCTGCGAGAAAGATGTACATCGGCCTGACGGCGTCTACTAGCCTTATATGCTACTCTGCAAGCGCTCCGTGCGTGCAGTTGCGCAGGGCTGCTCACCTCAGCAGCCCGTCTCTCTCCGAGCTTGCATGTCCGACGGGACAGCGCCGAGGGGCGCCCGTCGCATGTCGGTATGCATGCCGTGCACGGGCCCGTCTCCCAACACATGGTCGTTGCAGGGAGATGCGGAATAGGGGGGACAGAGACTGCCTGTTAGCGCCCCGAAGCGCTCCACACTACCTTTGCGGAACGCACGATGGTTGGAATCGCGAGTGCTGAATGTAATGAGCTCTGGGGAGTGGGTGGTTGACAAAGAGGCGACATCGGCCCTCCCAGTGAGTGGCATGGGAGAATGAGGCCAGGAACGGACCTCACAGGCGTACACATTCGTGACTGCAGTGACGCTGTTGTGGCATGACGAGTGCCTGTCCGTTCTGGGCAGCCTCACCTCAGTCTGGCAACCTCGCTGACAACCTGTGAGACTGGCCGTGTCGCGTCTATCCACCCGCAGCCTCAGATCGTACCTTACATCACCGAGGTAGAGTGCTCAGTACAAACTATGAGACGGGACGCACCCGTTGCCCCTGCCAGAGTGTCTCATGAGTGCCAGCGAGGCCGGAGTCCTCTCCTCGACCTTGGCTACAATCCGCCAGCGACGAGACTTTGTCCACTGCCGGCAAGCGCATGTACGACCGAAGCCCCCCCTCTTCCCCACGTACTCGGGGAGGGTGGCATGCTCGCACAGCAAAACTTCAGACGGCACTTCATCCACTCGTCGCCGCCCGTATCGCGGCGTCCAGTATTGAGTCCGCGTCCATTCCAGACACGCACAGTTCCACCACAGCGTCCCTGCCGCTCCTAGGGGCTCGTGTGTGCAGTCGAGATACGGCAGCGGAGGTGGATTTGGGCTCTCGCTCCGCATTCGGGCGTACGACGCAAGGCATGACACCCACAGGCGCCTGTCTTCGGCGGGGCCCTCAGCACCTTCGCCGTTACCCACCCCCGCGTCAGGAGGTAGCACTGGCCGGTAGACAGTGTCGAATGGGAGCGTGGGCCCAGCTGGCATCTTGCTGACTGGAGTGGTGGGTGAGGCTGAGGGTCAATACTTTGCTTCGGCACCTGCCCCATGGCTCGCAGACAGGAGCTCACCGAGTCGACCAGGACACCAAGTAGACCAAAACGGTGGGGAGAGGTTCGAGGGGCTGCTTGCAGTGGCCAGAATTCGACGGCGAGAGTGCAACACGAAGGCAGACACTGCAGTACAGATATACAAACGTGCTCCGACCAGAACCAGGAACAGGCAGGAACGACTCGCGGGATCGCGGACAAATGGAGACGTTTCAGACCTCATCTCTCAATCACTGCTGAGCCAGGCCCCTGTCCTAGAAACGAGATACCACCTCCTGGGATCGACCAGTTGCACCCACCTCCCCTCGACTGTCAACACTTGCAATCAGGTTGTAGGTGGGGTGGGTACCGTAACGCTTGTGCCGTGCTGCGCTTATCCACACGGTGCTGATACCCTGTTGTGTTGAAATGCGGGTTCCTTGCACGCGTTCAAGAGGCTCATGCCGATACCTGCCGGTACATGTGAAGGGGTGAACATGTGTCTCGGGTTAGGGGAGACCGATTAGGCTCAAGATCTGCAACGACTTACCTCACCCAACCATGCCTGATGCGATCTGTGTCTTGCAACGTGACAGGCCAGGTAGTCAGGACCTGTTAACACAAAGCTCGTTGCCCATCGTGTCGACATGCCTCTCTGGTTCGATCGTTAAGGAGGAGCTGAAACTGAGGCACAAGTAGGAAGGGATGAACAGTAGCTGGCGACGTGTCTGCAGGCTTGGTCACACTGGAACTGGCAGGGTGATCTGTCGGTGTGGCGAGGGTGAGGGAGGCGGCCGGTTCCTATGTACGTTCCTGTCAGCTAAGGTCATCGCCAAGCATCATGTTCAGACTACTGGTATCTACAGCGATGGGAGATGGGCACTAGAGAGCGGGTTGCCCCATGTGCTGCTATAAAACTGCTTTCTGGCGCCTGCAGCTGGCGTCCAACCCCTCCCTCCGACCTGACCTCGCCAGCCCCCTCGTTCTTCGAGGTGAGTGATCCCGTGCTGCTTTCCGCTTACCGAAGGGTACGATTGTCTCAGCGCTATGAGGTCCCCTGCAGAGCACACCATATCGCTCGTCTTTCTACTCCTCGCAGTACTAGCGATCCTCACCGGCCCCGCGACGGCGGCAGTCGCTGCCCTCCATCCGCGTGAAGTCGCCGCAAAGAGGACGCACACCGACCACTCTCCTCACAGCGGCCACACTGCTGCCAGGTCGAGCTTGCATAAACGCCTCCCCTACGACCCCTATGCCACCAACCAGGCCGCTCCACCTTCGCAGTACCTCCGCCGCCAGATTCGGCGGTCCGGCCCGGGCATAGACACATACCACCTCCCTGACGGGGGTGAGGTGACTCTGCTTTCCGGACCCAACGGTGAACCCGAACTTGACGCGGAGGCCCCGACAATCACCCAGCTTCGTTCAGCCGCCGACGACATCATGAGACTCGGGCGGGGTACCGGTTACACTGCGGTCAACGAAGGCGAGCATTGGGACGCCTACGATGGGAACGGGGTCTCCATCACCGTCGAGTTCCGCAACGCCATGGCGATGAACAATGTTGTTCTCTCCACCTACGTCTACCTCGCCATCCAGCACCAGATTGCAAACGGATACCATGACGGTACCCCTACACTCACCGACATCGAGACCGAGAACTTCTTCATCGAGATCCAAGGTCAACTCGCTCCGCCCCCGCCACGGCAGCCGCCCGTCACTGTGCCCGTCCGCAACGGTACCAGCCTCTTCCAGTACCCATGGGGTCAGCTGGACGCCCTACAGTGGTGGGCCATGAATGGCCCAGGGTGTCAGAAGTACCAGTGGCCTTACCCACGAGGGGAGGCTGCCAGCCCTCGGGAGGAGCCCAGGAGAGTGGCAGGCAAACGCTGCGTCCGAAAGTGCAAGGACTGCAAGACCGGTGATCATAGCAAGCCCTCCATCCCTCAAGGCACAGGCGACTTCACCTTCTCCGTCCCGCGTCGAGACAACGAGAGCGTATGGATCGACCCGGCCTCCGGTTGGCAAGCGGTGCAAGTCTCGCACGCCGCTCATCTGCTCGGGTACAACGTCTCCCAGGACCACGACTATCTCGCCTTCAAGCCCAGCGAGTTCGTTACCAAGTGGGCGACCCGAGTCGACAGCGGCTCCTTTGCGACGAACGAGGAGGTGGACACGGCCTTTGCCGGCATGATCTTCGGAAGCGAGCTTCCCAACGTAGACGAGCAGGGATTCGCCCGGTCAGTGCTGCTGGGTGAGGTGGGCTCATGGCTGCGTAAGTCCCGTTGTGATGCCAGCGCTAACTGTAGCGATCGAGCCGGCGCCATCTAACACCTCGGCGTCGTTGGCGAAACGAAACACGTGCGAAGGGGAGATGCAATTGGCGATCGACATGAAGGAGGGCATCAACTGGTACCAAGCCATCGCGGCGTACGAGGAGCTCTCAATGAACACACTGCAGCGCCTCCCCGACAACTGGAACTCGATCAAGCTCCAAGACGCCCAAATCTCGTGGTCACTCAACGCCGGCTCGACATCATCGCGCTTCGAAGGCGGCGCGACGCCCGCTTTCGAAGAGGTCCTGCCGTACTTCCGCCGCTTCATTGACGAAACCGACTGGGGATACCCGACGGTATGGTCGTCCTTGAGGAAAGCGCGCGTTCGGTTCCACAACTCCATGTTTGGCCAGTTCCAGCAAGCGCTGTGCATCAGTGGCACCCCTAAGGGTTGTACGAACAAGCCTGCCGACCGGCCCATGGACAGGGCGGGATAGAATAGTGCCGTAGCTCCGGCGATGCCACTCCGATGAACGGAAGTACAGTACACACCCGTGGCAGTGAATACCCTTGGAGTCCCCGGCGCCTCCGAAGGTTCTGTTTGGCTTTCCCGACCCGGAAAGCTCGCACGCTCGAGCGGGGAGCATTGCACTGCCGCTGAACCCTCCTTTGCAAGTGCACACCCGGCGGCGCTGTGGCCGGGGGATGTGGGATGGGAGAAAGTGATGCATGAAGGACGGAGCGTGGAAGAGCAGCCAAAACGACACAGCGGACAGCAATGACGCCATCTTCAGCTGCCCTTGACGGTGATGGAGCTCACCTAAGGCCCTCTGCCCGGGGCTCTTCCACGTCGCATTGAAGAAATTTAGGCTTTGAGGGTGGGGAGAGGCCCACGCTCTCGAGCGCGTTCTCCGGCCGCTCGATGCGAGTCTTATCAACAGAAATGGCCAACTTGTGGCGGGGAAGCCCTAGAACAGCGCCCAGGGCACCCCCAAGGCTTCCGCAACGCTCTCCCCGCTCGTAGAGCTCCTGAACACGCGCTGGAGGCTCTGCACAGACTCCAAAGGGCTCCCAACGTCGTCGGCGAGATGGCCGAGCGGTCTAAGGCGCTGTGTTAAGGTGGTAGCTCGAACGAGAGCGTGCTCCTCCGCAGTCTTCGGACGTGGGTTGGAATCCCACTCTCGTCAACAGGGCATTCAGTTGCCCAGCCTACTCTTTTGCATGCTGGTGCACAGGTTTGGGGGAGTAGGGGAGTGTGTGGGGAGTTGGGAGCTGTGCTGGACGTGTTTGGGACAAGGAGTGGCCCGGAGACGGCCATCTGCGCCACCTCGAGTGACCTGGAAGCCACCTCCCCCCTGTCCACCCCGATCACAGTTGCCACTTCCAGGCGGCCTGACAGAACACACGTGAACACCCTATCCCTACTGACGCGGTCTATGCACATGAACAGATCTGCAGTGGCTGCGTAAGAACGCGTCGCTCGCGACGTACGACGCGCTAAATAGAACAAAGTTCGGTGTCTGCTAATCTGTTGGTGGCAGGTGTTCGGTTCAGGGCGGAAATCGATCGAGATTCATATGGCAATTCACCCGGATGTAGCCACCTGGTCAACGGTAGATGTCAGGCTGACGGTTCAAGTCTCGGTCTCCGAGGCAATCTTGGAGTGGGCAGCGCGTGGTTAGTATCTGGCTTTCCGATGGGCACCTGCGCATGCGGTGGGAACAGATGTCTCTGTGTGAGTGAGTGTGTATTGTCACGCTTGCTGCTACCGAGTATGTATAACGCTCAGGTGCCCGGCTCCCCACTTTCCCCCACCCCCGTCTGTAAATCTAGGATAGAGTTCGAGGCCCCATGTGGTATCTTGGGGTTGAGCGGGCTCGGCTGGGTGCCCGCTCTGAATGGTTGGTGCCAGCTTGCTCTACGGGGGAGGCGAACGGGTTGGCCTTGAGAGGGAGCAGCCAGCAGTGTGCCCTCTGGAAGTGCTCTCTGGCAGTGCGCTCTGGCGCTTCCTCAGCTATGACGTAGACCACGCCGAGAGGAGCAGGTGTAGTAGGGCTGCTTACACTGCTGATCTGCCTAGGGCAGGCCAAGTGATCAGATGGTCAGGTAGGCTAGGTGCACGGCCACTTGGGGTTTGTCCAGCGGACGCGACAAGTGCGACAAGTGAACCGCGTCCAGGACCGGCGCCGACGGAGACTACGGGTGCCTGGCACCGGTCGAATCCGGACGTGGGGCCGCTCGATGCTTCGCTCCGCTGCCCGACAGCGAGGCCGTCCAGGGTGAAGAGAGGGGCGAAGCCGAGGGAGAAGCGGGGTGGCGCCCAGGAGCCCGGCGCCACCGGCGTGACGCAAGATGCAAGCATGCAAGCATAAGCATCTCTGTGGCGTCGCGACCCTCTGTGCCCCGTGCCCCAGCAGCAGTGCGCCCAAACCCAAAAGTGGGGGCTGCGCGTGAATTGTCGGACGAATGGCACGCCCGACCCCGAACCAGTCGGCTGCTCCGTCTCTTGGAATGCGCAGTACGCCACCGTGCCTGAGTCCATTCAGTCCGGCGACCGGCGCTGGCACGGTGCCGCCGCTGGGCTGCCAGCGATGCGCAAAAGTTTTGAGCGCTCAATGCAGCCTCCCATTGTATCTCCGCCCAAGCTGCTGGGCAGGGTCTCCCATTGAGTCTGAAAACTTTGCCCAAGGTCACGAAAACGGACTCCTGAACCACGGTTTGGTGTGGAGACATGCTCGGGCCGAGCTGGGTATGCGGAGAGTTTGAACGCAAGCTCCAAGTCTGCCGGCATGCGGGACGCGGGTTCGCTCGGAGCTGCGGATGCAAAGCTGCTACGCGACAGCGCGTTGGAATGCTCTCCGGCGTGATGTTTGCTGGGCGTGTAGCCCCGCACTATCATGCGCTATGGCTGGCAAGGCGCATGCCTCGCTTGCATCACAGTGCAGCTCCGCTGTCACTGCAGGCGTGTGCTTGGAAACTTGTCAGGGTCGATTGCAAGGAGAGAGGTCATCAGCGCATTCATGAATGGGCCGTCCGCCTTCTCCACCTCGCACCATGAGGCGCTGCGCCGACACCCTGTCTGTGGGCTGTTAGCCGCTGCTGACTCGTTCGGCTTCCCCCACCCATCCCCCAGTAAGCATACCCTGCGCAGGCACAATCAAACAGGCTACAGGCACCATCATCCCTAGTCGCCACCGCCACAGGCGTTATCTCAATAGACATGCGCAGTTCACGCGCACACCAGCAGAATCAAGTGGTCAGGCATGCTTGGGCATGCACAATCCGTTGCCCTCACGGTGCTACCAGTGGACAAGGAGCACGCGGCCCCCCGTTACGCCGCACGGCCCGCGGCCGGCAGGACAAGGGTCGGCATCGGATCGGCTGCCACCCCACGGCCGCCACGGCGTGGCATCCCAGGCGGGCGAGTGCCGCGCGGATCACAAACCCCTCGATATCTCCTCTGACCTATGTCCAGTTGTGCTCAGGCGGAGTGGGGACTGCGACTCCAGAGGGTCGACTGCGGTGGGAAACGTGAGAGTCCTCCTCAGGTGGAGTACTGCAGCGATGAGGGCGAGAGCGTCGCTCAGGTGGGCTGACTGGTTCCGAGGACAGCACAATGACCCGACAAGGAGAACTGAGAGAGGAAATCGCAGAGGGTCATCTGAGACAGGTAACGCAACTCTACTCAGACGAGGGAGGGGAGGAATGCGAGAGGCAGCTGTAGCGGTTGCAAGCCGCAGTCCTGCCCAACACGTTTGCAAGCGAACGATCTTGAGCCTATTTGGCCTGAAGGGCTCGCGAGACTGACAAGACCCCAGGCGCTAGCAGAAGAAGAGGAGATGAGCCTGATCCGGTAAGGTGTTTGAGGGAGGAGTGGCAGCAATGCGAATTGAGAGGCTGGAGTGTTTGTTGCGGCGAGGCGAACACAAGGTTTGGGAGCTGAGATTGGACAGGCGAGCACTAAACATCGGCAGCAAGACGAACAGGTGGGGGGCCCTCAAGGCCATAAGAGAGCCCGGAAGACGACCGCTTTGTCCAGTACACCCCTCTACTTCCCTTCCCACCGCCCACCATGTTCTGGCTGCCCGTCGCCCTACTCTCCTTTGCGGTCCTCGTCCAGGCCGACCTCTACGGCACCTGTGGCGGTATCGGCACCCTCGGCGGTGACGGCCTCGTCCCCGGCCTCATCCCCCTCCTGACGGGCACCCTCACCACCCTCCTCGGCACCACCCTCGCCGGCAACCAGTGCCGCGTGAGTACAGCCTGCGACCTCGCTGACAGCAGGACATGTGCAAGGCCCAGGGCTACAAGTTTATGATCTTCGCCAAGGGCATTGATGTCAACCTCCTCGTCCTCAACCTCGATGAGACGCTCGGCTCGTGCTACTGCTCCAACGAGGGTCTCGACTCCAAGTCCATTGTTGAGGGTATGTCCTCGTTGGTGTATTCGCTGACCACGCAGGCTCGGGTGCGTTCGGTGACTGCGACACCGTCGTCCTCAACCTCATCGGTGTCAAGGCCGAGTACATTGCCGACTCGGACCTCACTCTCGACGGCTGCTACGCCACCAACCCTTCGGCCCTCAGCACCTTCACCGTCGGCAGCCAGGCCGAGTGCATCGAGGCGTGTGGCGAGAACTCTCAGGTCTCCATGCGTGTCTCTGGCATGACCCAGTCGTGTGGCCTCCTCGGCGGTCTCCTCGGTGCTCTTCTTGGCGGCCGCTCGGGTGGTTCGTGGCAGTGCTCGTGCTCGAACACCGCCCCCACCGGCCAGATGGTCAACTGCAACTCGGAGACCTCGGTCACCGGCACCTGTGGCCTCCTCGGTGGCTCGCAGACCCGCAACTACGCCTGGAACGTCTACTCGCGCGACATCGAGGTCAGCGCCATCCCCCGCCGCAAGCGCACCTTCCGCAAGCGCGCCGCGTCCGAGACCTACTGCCCCCTCCCCAAGGTCCCCTGCCGCGTCCCCGGCCAGGACAGCTTCGAGTGCCTCGACACTGCCACTGAGCTTGAGGCTTGCGGCGGCTGCCCCAACGGCAACTTCCTCTTCGGCACCGTCTCGGGCACCGACTGCACCGCCCTCCCTGGTGTTGCCCTCGGTGGCATCTCGTGCATCAGCGGCCAGTGTGTCGCCTCGGCTTGCCGCCCCGGCTACAAGCTCATCGACGGCGAGTGCATCTTCCAGATCCGCAAGTAGTGCGTCTACTGTAGTCCCCTAAACCATTACCCTCCCTCCCGGACACTTTACCCCCTTTCTTATACCAGCCACCAACGCTGGCTTAATCCATGCATCCTTGGTCTTACGCAGCTGCCATCGCCGGATGGAAGGGGTGTGTGGCTGACCACGGTGTAGTATGCGCTGTAAGCATGGGAGAACTCCCCGAGCCGAGTAGGCGTGGGGATGGCTGCTGGGTTGGACCAGTACCTCCAGCGACGGCTTGCTCTGCCACATTCAGGTTCACTCAGCGTCGCAAGCCTGCAGTCAAATTGGAGGTGGCCAGTGGCTGCTGTGGATTCAGTGGCGCCGCCACCGCCGCGATCCGCCACCACCGCGATTTTCAACGAATGCCAACCTGTGCCTGGAACTTCTCGGCAGCTCGGCACCACCTTGGCTGGACGTCAATTACAATCTTTCACCAAAGGCCCGTCCACCAGCCTTTCTGAATGCAGACCGTTCTCACACGCCAAGGGAAGGGCGCCACGCCCGTGCACGACCCCGCCGCATCGTCGGCCTCACACCCCGTGACCAGAGGCAAATGGCAGCTCCCCTCGGGCAGAACCTCCGGCAAGTCCTAGAAATGCTCGGCCGCGCTCTTCAGCCCGCAAACCTCCCTCCTCTTGCTTAAAAGGGTAGGCTGAGCAACTGAATGCCCTGTTGACGAGAGTGGGATTCGAACCCACGTCCGAAGACTGCGGAAGCTTGAGAGCTCCTTAACACAGCGCCTTAGACCGCTCGGCCATCTCGCCGACCACATTTGCACGTCTTCCAGCCCCCTCCCGGGCCGCCCTCGCCCATGCATAGCTCGCGAAGCGAGGGGCCGCGTCTTCTCGTCAAGCTGAACTGGGTTGCACGAGGAAACCATGACGAGGAGGCGAGAAAAGGAAGTTTGAAGTTGGGGTGCAAGTCTGGTTGCTGGTGGTTGTGGCTGCGTACCTTCTCCGAAGACCGACAATGCGCGTACTCGACCTCCCACCTCCTGGCGGTTTGATGTTCGGGGAGAGCACCTCAAGGCCACGCACACAGGATGAGTAGATGCATATGCAGTGGTGTGTAGTGCTAATGAAGACAACGAGGTGAGGAACGTGGGCCTCAGCTCGTCTGCGTGCTTGGTCTAGAGGTTGCCGCTACTCGGGCAGCACGAACTGGTTCCAGTCGATGCCGGCGATCCACTCGGCAAACGACGTCACCATGGGGTCGAATCCCTGCGACTCGAAGCCGACCGCAGGCTCAAAGCCGTTGGTGAGGCCTGTGGGCTGCGGGGCGCTGGGCTTCGTCCCCATCTGCATGGCCTTCCCAGCCGTGTAGTCGGGGGTGATGACAGCGCTGGGCGTGTGGTTGGGGTTGAAGGGGCGGCGGACGAGGTCGGCGCGCCACCGGCGGATCGTCTCACGCGCGGCACCGACCGACGCAATGGCGATACGCGCGGCCACCTGCCCGCCGCCGCCCTTTAGCCGGCGCAGTGTATCATCGACCGAGCGCAGGAGGAGGTTCCAAACTTGCTCGCGAGGTGGAGGGAGGCGCCACATCTTGAATGACGTCGCGTGGATCTCGAGGGCCATGATCACGCCGCGCATCGCGTACGCAAACGTCAGGGTGGTGGGGTACAGGATGTCCTTGGTGGGCAGATTGGAGACGGCGGCGAGCATGCACTCGGTCGACTCGGCGTTGAGCGGGCCGTGAACGTTCATGAACGTTTGCAGCGCATCGCTACCGGCCTCGCCTGTGGACACGTCGAAGAAGTATTGCGGTGTAAAGTTGTCGCCGAGAGTAAAGTGGAGGACCATGCCCGAGACGAGGAGGTCGAGGGCGCAGTTCTCAAAGTCGAGCCAGGCAGCCAGTGGTGATGTTGAGAGAAGTGCCCCTCGCCGCGTGCAGAGTGCCTTGCTCGTCTTTGTGAACTCGATGCGCGCAGCGTCCAGTCGTCCGAGCTGGTTGGCCTCGGGCTCGCCACTCTGCCGCGCATCCCACATGTCGACGACGCACGTCTTCATCGCGATCCATGTGCGACACCGCAGGATGATAGCGTGACATCCGGCTTTCTGTGGGTTGGTGAGGGAGGTGGAACCCATGACCTCTGTTTCAAGCGCGTCAAGTTCCTCGATGGAAGGCAGCTGGAGCGCCGCGCTCTGCATGTAGAAACCGTCGTCGTCGTTGAGCATCGCGCCTCCAAGGAGAGCCGAGGCGCAGACGCGGTTGATCCGCGCCTCGAAGGTGTCGCCTCGGGCCGAGTGGAGAGCGCAGGTTGCCAAGTCGCGGAAGACCGAGTTGTCGGGAAGCAGTGGCAGAAACCACGCCGCGAGGAGGAGTGCCGCGCTGCAGTGCTCGCCATTTGGGGAGGCGACGAGCTGCCTGCAGTACCACGCGGTCCAGGTCGCGACCTTGTCGGCGTTCGTTGGGGAGATGGGAAAGGCATTGTGTTGCAGGGCGAGGTCGCATTGGGCCGCCTCAAGAAAGAGGAGGGTGTGTGATGTTGCACCTGCTCGGCGCAGTTTGCGCACCTCGGCGATGGTTGGCGTGAACGGCAGCCACCAAGTGACATGGTCCTCACACCTGTCGTTAGTCGCAGTCTCGCAGACAGCACGCACCATCGGGAAGCAAGCTCGGCGTGCTCGTCGCTGACAAGGTCGTCTAGCGTTACGTCTGGATTGTCCATGAGACATGGGTGCTTGGGGAGCTTGCTGGCTATGCGGACGTAGAAGTCATTCATGAGGGTGAAGGGCAGGTATCGGGGGAAGAAGCGCTGGTAGTCCTCTACGCTTCTTGGGTGGGTGTGTAGGTCAACTTTGACCGGGACTGCGGGCTCATCGGTGACTGGGGGAGGTGGTGTCGGGGCGGTGGTGAGGGTGTGTAGGTGGGCATAGCGGTACGTCGCGTCAAGTATGCAGGGGACCTGCAGGCGGCGACATCGGGTGCAGCTGTCCTCGAGGAGGAGGGTGACGCCGCCTTCGAGACGCTGGGATGTGGAGGGAAGTTCGCATCGCCGCTTTCCGCGCTTGCATGCGATGCAGGTCCGGGCCGCGTGCGAGCGCGAGCTTGGGGTACGGGGCATGGCTCGAGCGGGGTGGTGGATGCACGGCTGGTGGGCAGGGGATATTAGATTGTTGGAGATGTTGGAAAGGGCGTCATGGAGCGGGGAGCATGAGCGGGGGGTTGTGATGGGGTGGATGAGAGTGATGGATGAATGATTGCTGACTGATGAGGGTGATGATGTGAGCAAAATGCAAGACACGAGAGAGTGAGAACCAAAGACCGACGGGGATGCGGAGAGCGGAGGAGGGATCCGTGTGCCGACCATGCCGGACTACGAGCGGAAAGCGGAAAAACAACAGCCAAACAAACACGTGACCTCGGTTACATCGGCAACGATTCTTGAGTGTCCACGTGGGATAGTACGTCATCGGGGGCTTTGCACAATGAAATAGTTCCGCCTCCTTCCGCTCGTCTTAGTTTTGGTGCCCCAGACTAGGTTGTGATTAGAAAACCAAAGCTAATGGATGTTAATACGAATGGTAATGATTGTGGGTTCCGCTTGTATTCCCGCACGTAGGGAATCTCGGGCGCCGAGAGACCATGATGTCTCCGACCTTGCCCCGAACTCTTCTCTGCCACTCTCTCTCCCACCACCACCGCTCACACTCTCCCTCTCCCTCTCCCTCTCTCACGCATCACTCGCATTCATCATCGTCCTCCCCTCTCTCATCATCTCTCCCTCCCTCATCACCCTCATCAGCTCACAAACAACGTTGTCTAGACTTTAGTTGCCCAACAATCAAGTCGCCGCTCGTCCACCGAGGTCTTGTAGTATACCCGGATAGACCCAACCGCCCCTTCCGCAATCCGCCTCCCGGCCAAATCCGCCAAGACTCCGCCCCTACAGCCCCCCGGTCTCCCCCCTTCCTTCCGCGTTGGTCCCACCCCCCCGCCTCCCCTCACCCCGCTCCCTCTGCACCTGCCCACCACACCATCCATCACATCACACCACACCACACCACATCCACTAGTCTTCCTCATTCCATCTACATCCCCTCCCCCATGCCTCGCTCTCACGCCGCACGAACCTGCACGGCCTGCAAGCGAGGCAAGCGACGCTGCGAACTCCCAACGTCCTCACAGAGGCTCGAAGGAGGTGTTCCACTCGCTCCAAGCGATGCCTGTGCCCGATGCCGTCGCCTCAAATCAGTCTGTGTGCTTGACGGCACCTATCGGTATGCGCATCTCCACACCCTCACGCCTTCCTCGGCATCGACGGGCCCAGACGAGACGACCCCCAACGGCAAGGCCCAGAACCCGTTCATGACCCACCCTCGCAGCTTGGACGAGTACGAGGGCTACTTTCCCCGCTTCCTTCCCCTCAGCCTCATGCGCGAGTTTCACCGCCAGGCCCTCGAGTCCTATCGTCCCCCGCCCATCCGCGACCCACCTCCCGAATCGATCCTCGACGACGTGGTCACAGAGGAGTATGCGCAAGAAGCCGCAGCGTGGTAAGTGCATCCCGCACGAGTGGAGGAAGGTGGCCGTGCGCGCGCCCGCACGTGATGACTAACGCCACAGGTGCTCCGAGCGCGTCCCCCTGTGGGTCCCATTCACACCGCCCATTATGGAGCTTCGACGGCTGCGGCAGAGCACAGGAGGCGCATCGGCGTCGCTCCTCTATCTCGAGGCCGTCCAATACCTGGCCGCCGCCGAGTTTAGCGTTATTCCGCACTCGTTAACCGAACCCCTCTACACCCTCGTGCGATCTTGCCGCGCCGACTTGTTCCTCAAACCCACCGATGTCCATGCGCCACAGGTCCTGCTCTTCGCGTCGACCTTTGTGGGGCTGTACGAGACGTGCTCGGATAGCCTCAATCCGCCGGCTGGGGAGATGGCCGCGTTGGCCCTCCGCTCCTCCAAAGCAGTCGGTCTGCAGGGGCGCATCTCGCGCGTCCTAGCTGCCACCCACGTCGCAGTGGGATACCTCGGCGATGACCAAAGTTACTTTGCCAAGTACTCGTCGCTCGAGCTGCCCACCATGGCAGAGCTAGTGGCGCTGCAGGCGCAGGTGGAAAACGCCAAATTGACACCGGCGCAGCAGACGGGGTGCCTGGCGGTGATTCTCCGCTGCCGATCGTGGGTGCTCTTCACTCGGTGTATCACCCAGTGCGCCGAGTCCGAGCACGACGAGGAACCAACGCGCCTCGCGTCGGTCGACGATGCGCGTGCCAAATGGTCCAACGCCGGTCTCGCACTGGACGCCGAGCGAACCGCACTGCTTGACCACTGCCCTTCGATCCTCGCATGGCTCGAGCTTGAGCACGCGGCGCTTGATCAAGTGCTGTCTGGCGTTGCGTTACAGCTCTCGCTCGGCTGGGGCTTCTCGCCGCAGTTCTTCCACGACGTGATCAAGAAGACCGCCGGGTCGGTACACCTTCAAGCGTTCATCGCGATCCATGGACCGACGCTGGCCGAGAGCGCAGAGTGCACGCTCGCTTCGACGTCCAACCTTCCCCGAGGCGAGCTGTATCCAACGGCGCTGACGTGCACTTATGCCGTTCGGGCTTGGGTCACGGGACTCGAGGTACACGCTGGCTGTTTCAAGCTGTGGGGCATCCCGCCGCCGCGGGAGGTGGTGTGGAAGTCGGTCATGCGCGGCGCGGCGGACTCGATTCGCCAGATGCAGGGCGGCGGCATGGTTGTTCACATCTCCAACGCTGTGGCATCCGCGGCGCGGGAGACTATCCCCCGATGGAAGGCACAGGTCGTGAGCCGCCCTCACCACCCGCAGGGGCCGCAGCGACCGTCGCTCAACCCATCGTCGGAGCTCAAGCCGGATCTGTCGACATACGGCTCGGGTGTCAACGGGGAAGGACCAGGCGACCACGCGATGGTGTCGTCGTTTGCCGAGTGGATCGCAGGCATCGACTGGAACCAGCTCAGCACGGACCCCACGACGCCCATGTCGTTCGGGAGTGCCGGCAGTACGGCGGGGTACTGATGGGAAGGGGAGAAGAGAGGGAGCAGACGAGCAACATCTAGTTTAGCAGTATGTAGTATTCACGAGTAATCTTGTGCACTGTAATCTGTGCAGAGGCCCACACGGGCAAGCGGAATGGCATGGCGTGGTGGCGGCCTGTGCAGTCCAAGCCCCGAGCTTCCGCACCGGCGGCCGCGCTCGCCACGTCACGACTATCGCCTTCGCTCATCCCCGGGAACCCCAGTGGGTCCATAAGCATGAGGGGCTGACCTCGATGGTGGGTGGTATCACTTGCAACGCACTCTAGCACTTCATGTCGATCCTCCCGCTCGACCAAGTGCGCTTTCTGGCGCCAACAATCACGGTCCACCCAGACGAGCAACCAGTCTATGGCGGTGAGTTCCGCACCACCAACACTAACGCAGTCGACTGGCCCTTCACCGCGACTACCGCGGTACCGTTCACGCGCTCACTGCTGCACTCGCGGTTCGCCTCGACCGCCGACTTTTGGGACCGCGCACTCAACGCCCACCCTCCAACCGGACAAGTGCTGGATGTAGGCAGCGCCGCGACGCGCGGCATGGTGCTTGTGCGCCTGGGGCGGTGCGGGCCAGCCGTGGGCGTCGACAGCTTTGACCACGAGTCCCCGCACGCCGTGGTGCGGAACGTCGTGCGCGCCCGTGTAAATGTGCGCCTCTACAGGGCGGTGTGGGGTGCCCTCCCCTTTGCCGATGCGAG
Source organism: Cutaneotrichosporon sp. PK4640 (assembly GCA_023630115.1). Taxonomy (NCBI): domain Eukaryota; kingdom Fungi; phylum Basidiomycota; class Tremellomycetes; order Trichosporonales; family Trichosporonaceae; genus Cutaneotrichosporon; species Cutaneotrichosporon sp. PK4640. Next base: position 43,357 of record JAMALN010000031.1, on the reverse strand, counting down.
CTTCTCGTTCATCACGGCCACACTTGAGCGTACGTTCGGCCCGGGCGAGCTGACTGCAGCACACTCCCCAGCCCCGCCGGAACGGTTTGCGGTCCTCGGTGAGATCGCGCGCGTCCTCAAGCCTGGCGGCACCCTCCTTCTTCTTGACCGCGCGTCTGCCCCAGCTGCAGAGGACGCGGTCCGCTGGCTCAGGCGCACCGGGTGGACTATCAGCGACTCGTTTGCAGGGACGGGGCACGCATTCGGTCGGTGGTGCTGCCGCTTCGCAAAGGCTACCAAGCCCAACGAAGGGGCGATGCAGAGATAGCAGCAGAGTTGAGCGGTTGTGCTGTATGGTGTGCCTGTGCCAGCCTTAGGTGGGGCGGCGGTAGCAGTGGCTGTGAAGCTGTGGCGCTCGGGCGCCGGGGTGGAGGACAGTACGATCCATTGTGCCCCTCCATGCTGCAATCTCAAGCCAGTCGGCTCCGGTAGTCATTGACTCGTGGTCACAGCAACGCCCGGCCTAGACACAGGGAGAGATAATCCAAAAAGCAGTGGCCGATCGTGACTCGGCTATCCACACAATCAGATCCACGATAGGCAAAGACCCATTGCCTCCGCATTCCATCGGAACTCTGGATGTCTCACTTGCTCACGTCACACGCATTCCACCCAAGCACACTGCCCCCGCCTGGGGAGGACACACTGCTTCCAAGCCAAGCCTAATCACCCTCCTTCTTACCAGATCACCAGAGACATGTGACTGTCCCTGGGCGGATGCAACCGTCGTCAACTAAAGCATCCCCTGACAAGCGGTGCACCATCCAGCTTCTCTTGTCCACACTACATCGTCGTCGAGCGTCAGGCAGGGTTGAAGAGCTTGGAGCTTCAAGCTTATAAACTCCTAGCTTGTCAACTCGAGCTCTTCACCCCTCTCCTTGCCACCACAATGCGCTTCGAAAAGATCCACGACTACCGCGCCCGCATGGCCCACACGGCACTGATGTACCTCTACGTGGGGCTGTTCATCGGGTCGCTGGTCGCGTCGGTCCTCCTCCCCTTCTGCGCCGCGCCATGGGACGCCTACCGCATCAGGATGAGCAGCATCTCCCCCGCGGACGCCGAACGCGCAACCTACGCCAACGCAGCCATGGACGCCGTCTTCATCCTCTACTGGGTCGTCTTGTGCGTCTCCCCGCGACCCAACTGACCCAAGCTTCGTGTGCCAGCACTCCCGGCGCGCCCTTCACGTGTGGGTGCAGCTCGTCGCCCTCGCGGTCATCTTCGGCGTCGACATCGGCCTCGGGGTGCTTCTCGAGCGCGCAGCCTACGAGTCGTGGTTCCGCGCCGTCGCGCTTCTGGACTGGATGAAGGCCGCGTTTGCGTTCGTGTTCGCCGTCTTCCTCGCCGTCTACACGGGCGTCGTGCACGGTCGGGCGGGGTTCAAGCGCGAGTTCGGACCGCACTGGCGCGAGGCCGTTCCGACCCGCCTGCCCAAGGACCGCGGCGCGCAGATCGCGCACATTGTCCTCCTCTCCTTCCTCCTCGCGTACACTCTTGTGGTGTTCTCCTTGGGATGCGCTTTCACTAGCGACGGCTGGGAGATGAAGCCGCCCCGTGGATCTGGTGAGTTGTCCCTACCCCACACAGCCTGCTGTTCGGCAGCACGCCGTGACTTCTTGAATTGCCCCGCATTCCGCACGCCACCGTCCCCTCCCTCCCGCCCCCTGACCAAGCTGACAGCGGAAGGCAATGTCCCCCATATCATCCTCCTCGTCGTCCTCGGGCTCTACAACCTCTACCTGGCCGTCTACCTCTGGCGGCGGCACGCCTCACCCCAGAGCAAGGCCGTCAGTGTCCTTGTGGACGTCGTCGTCTTCCCCCTCTTTGCGGTGGTTCTCGTCGCGCTGTGCGGCGCCGTGCTCGGGGTCCTGGCCCGCGACAATGCGACCCTGGGCATGTTCACGGCGTGCCTGTCCTTCGCCGTCGCCGGATTCACCCTCATCATCGTAGCGTACGAGGCGATCTACACCGCCTGCCACGGTCAGCCGGGCAAGTGGCGCCGGCGCTTCGCCACCGCACCGGCGCAGCTCCCCACGACCACCGACGTCGAGCTCGAGCCGCGCACTAGCACCAAGGACACTGGCGCCAAGAACAGCCGCGAGCTCTCCGAGCACGACCGCGTGGGCATGGACGCCTCGCCCACGCTCACCTACGCCTAGACTTACGCAAGCTTTAATATACACAGCCACCTAATCTAATCGTACTCTGATTCCGTTAATTAATCCACCAACCCCACCACTGTAGCCCATAGCCCACCATCGGCGTATACTCGTATGCACCACGTCATGTGCTCGCACAGGGTGACAGAGTGGGGGAGTGGGGGCTCCGGCGCCCGCAGCTGGTCCGCCGATGCTTGCCGTGCCGATAGCGGCAACGATGTGAACCAAGAGCCAGCTAGTGGCGGCGGATGATTGGCGCCCTGGTCCAAGGATGACGCCGTGCCTGTCGTGTGAGGGTGGTGCCGTAAAGATGGAGGTGGCCGAAGCTGCCGACCTGCCCGCGTTGTGCGGTAGCCAGTCCTCGGGACCCCATATCCAGATCTAGAACGAGCGCTCCTGGGCATCCCGTCGTGGCTTGGCAATGCAACCAACCGCTGATCACAGACTGCGTCTCCAGCCTGAGCTACTCTGTTTACCGAGGCAAAGTCCTGCATCCGGCGTTCGCCCAATTAGCTACGTTCTCGGACCGTGGCCGGGTGTATCACCTGCTCGCGCGCAGCAGCATGTGAGCACGAGTGCGCGTGTGGGCGGGGAAGTAGGTGGCCAAGTGGGTGGGCCTGGCCACAGCCGCACGCAAGCACATGATCCTAGGAACCACTGGCGAGTGACTGACTCGGACTCGCTATCTCACTGTCCATCACTCATGCTCGACGGCGTTGGCCCCAACGGGCTACCGACACCCGGCGACGAGGGGGACATTACGCCGCGCGCGCCGCGCACCCCCAAGCCCGGCGCGCACGCGGCGTTCACGACCCTCGAAGACGCCGGGATTGACCTCGCCGCCCTCCCCCTGCCTTATCTCGAGGTGCTTACGCATCCGTGGGTTGAGCGCTGATGCCAGAATTATCCGTACCCCGCATTCGTGCTCGTCCCCGGTGTGCCCGTCAACAAGGAGAAGCACGGCGGCACGTTCAGCCTGCACAATATCCAGCTGCTCAGCCCGATATGGAGCAACCCGTGCTGGCGCCAGGTCAGTGGCGGGTGTGAGAACCTCCTCGAGTGCCTGAGTGCCGAGAGTGTGCGGCGGCTCAGCTTCTGGCTGAGTGGCGCGTTCGGCGCGTTCACCAGCACCAGCTGGAGTGCGAGGCGCGGAGAGCACGCCGACGAAAACAACCCCATGTGCGCGCCTCCGACCATCAGCCTCGAGTTCGAGCTCGGTGTGCGCACGCGTCTCACGCTCGCAAAGACGCTGTTCCCACTGTACGAGACTACGCCCGACGGCCGCTCCCTCATCTCCACCCACATCCTCGCCGTCATCACGGCAACGCCACACGGCCGCCTCGAGTTTGCCCCACGTGCGCCGCCCTCCCCCGCAATCTCGGCGTCCACAGACGGGAGCGAGCTCGACTCGGTCGTGCCCGCCGACGTACCCTCCGACCTGCAGGGCAAACCCCTCTTCCTCCGCCGCGACGGGAGCTGGGCGCCGCGACGCAAGCGCCGTGGCCGTGCCTCTAGTTGTAACACGCTCCTCGAGACCACCGACTGGGCCTGCTCCCCCCTCGGGCCCAGGGCGCAGTGGCCGATGGAGCTGGAGCTCATTAGTGAGTCGCTCTGTGTCAAGTAGCTCACACCAGTCTCGTTCATCATGAACCTCCCGTTCCCCGGCTCGGTGTGGTGGGGCAAGGACATGTGTCTGGTCTACAACCAGCTGTATGCCGACTCGCTCCCAAACCACCCCCACGCGTTCGGGCAGGCCGGCACTGCGAGCTGGGCCGAGCTCTGGCCCGCGCTCGGGTCCATCTCGGAACTCGTACTCAACGGCACCCCCGTCGCCAAGGAGGACGGTGAGCGCCCCTCGGTACCTCGCTGAAACCAGACTTCTGCCTCGCCGCTGACGCCGACGGGCACGTGCGTGAGGCATACCGCCTGCACATCTGGGTGCCGATCAAGAGCCAGTCGCGCGCCGAAGCCCTCCTGCACCTCTGGGACGACCGGACGGCCAAGGTCGTGTCCGAGCGCCGCGCCGCGCTCCTGTACACGCTGTCCGAGCGCGCGTCCTCCTGCCGCACAGTGAGCGACTTTGACCGCGCCGTGCTCGAGACGCTGGCCCCCAACGCCCGCGACCTCCCCTTCGCCCTGCTGTACCACGTCGACCACACCAAGACCGATGGGGCCGGGCCACGTGACTGCACGTTCGTGCGCCTGCGGTATGCCGGCGGCGTGGGTGTGCCGCACGAGCACCGTGCGGCGCCTCCCAGCCTCGACATCCCCATCCTCTCGAGTGTGGTGGACGGCGCCGGGCCAGCCGAGCCCCGTTCCCACGCGGCTCTGGGTGAGTAACCGGGTGGGTGGGGGACCGCGGCTGACATCAGAACCGTGGCCCTTCGTGCACGCCATTGAAAGCGGCAAACCCGTATACGTGCCGAACTGCTCTGCGATCGTCGAGGGCTTCCCCGTCCGCGTGTGGGACGAGCTGCCCACCGCGGCAATGGTCATCCCCGTCGTGCGATTCACGGACGCGGGCCTGCCGCCCACGGTGCTCGTCGTGGGCCTCAGCGACCGCCTCCCCTGGGACGGGGTGTACCAGGCCTTCCTGCGCGAGTAAGTCTACGCCTGCCCCCAAGCCTGCGCTGACTCAAGACTCCGGCTCGAGCTCGCGTCCCACTACGCCGCCGTCAAGACACACCAGGATCTGCTCGCGCGGAGGCGGGACGGCGCGGCCAGAGCGGCGCTGCAGACCCTCTCGTTTGCCGCGCTGCGGGACGAGATGGCCGCGACGCTGGGGTTGATTGCCGGGCCGATGGACGATGCGCTGGCCACTTCGCTCCCCGCAGCCGCGCGCACGGCGCTCGAGACGAGCCGGCGCAACGTCATGCGCTTCTCGCGCGGCCTCTCGGCGCTCACCGAGATGAGCAGCATCGACGCGCGGCGCATCAAGGGCTCCTTCGCCCCGGTCAACTTTGGCGAGCTCGTCGCCTCGGCCGCGCACACCTTCCGCCGGCCAGAGGGGATCGAGTACGTCGTCGAGTGCGACACGGAGGCGCGCGACGTCTTCGTCGACAGGGACAAGCTCGAGCGCGTTCTCTTCACGCTGGTCGGCAACGCGCTCCGCTTCACCGCCGCGGGCAGGGTCAGCGTGCGCGCGTCCTACGAGGGCGAGAACGCAGTGCTCTGCGTCGAGGACACGGGCGTGGGGATCGACGACCGCACGCTCGCGCTCCTCAACTCGCCCCTCTCGGTGCAGGAGGGCATCGACGCGCGCCTCGTCTCTCTGACGCACGCCAAGACGCTGGCGAGGATGCACGGCGGCGGGCTGCGCGCCGAGCGCCTCCCGACCGGCAGCCGGGTCACCCTCACCCTCCTCCTCGGCTCGAACCACCTGCCGCACGAGTGCGTCAACGTCCCCCTCGGCCCCGCCGACTCGCTCAAGGCCTTCCACCAGCGCGTAATGGACGACCTCGCCCACTGCCAGTGGGGTTGGGTGGGCAGCGCGGTGCCCCCAGACCCCGAGGGCAGCTTTGTGCGCGCGATCGAGGGCGGCGAGGAGCCGCCCGTGTCCGTGCAGATTGACCCCGGGGATGTCGTGTTAATCGTGGACGAGACGCCCGAGATGCGGCGGTATCTGCGGGGGATATTCGCGCCGTTCTGCCGCGTCGTGGAGGCGGCGAGCGGGGCTGAGGCGATGAAGCGCATGCAAGAGGCCGAGGCGGGTTCGGTGCCTGACCTTGTAGTCGCCGACGCCGCACTCGAAGGAGTGAGTGCATGTCTGGACGCGCTAACCGCAGATGTCCGGATTCGATCTCGTCGCCGCCCTGCGCCACGGCACTAGGCTGCAGCAGATGGTGCCTGTCATCCTCCTTACTGGTCCGCGGGAAGACACGCTCCCCGAAGTCGCGTTCGGCGCCGACGACTACCTCCCCCGACCCTTTGGGGCGCGCGAGCTCATCGCTCGCGCGCACATGCAGCTCCAGCTGGGCAAGAAGCGGCGCGCCCTCGAAGCAGCATACACCCAGCGCACCCAAGAACTGCGGGTGCTCAACGACGCCATCCCCGTGGGGATATACCGCACGACGGGCGACGGGTGGTTTGTCTATGCCAACGCCATGTGGCACGAGCTCACGGGATACCCGCGCGGGCGGCAGGTCGTCAACTGGGGCGACTACGTGGTCGAGGAGGACAAGGAGCGCATGCGTACCCAGTGGATCGACTTCCTCAACGGGAAGGGGCGGAGTGTGCGCGGCGAGGTGCGCTTCGTCTCGGGCAAGGCGTGCAGCTACACCAGCCTGAAGCTGGACGGGATCGCGGGCGCGCCCTCCGGCATCCTCGGGTGCATAGTGGACATCACCGACCGGATCAAGAACGAGGAGCTGCAGAAGCAGCGCGTGGAGGAGGCTCTCCGCCGCCAGGCAGAGGCCGAGGAGGCCAAGCGGCAACAGGAAGAGCTCATTGACATTACCTCGCACGAGATCCGCAACCCCATCAGCAACATGATGCAGTGCGCGAGCCTCGTACGCGGCAACCTCCTCAAGCTGCGGGGGGAGCTGCAGCGCGCGGCGTTCCCCGCGTCCGCGCTCGCCGCGATCGAGGACGACCTCGAGGCCCTGCAGAACATCTACAACTGCGGGCTGACGCAGGAACGCATCTCCAACGACGTGCTCTCCCTCGGCAAGCTCCAGCTCGGCCGGCTGGAGATATTCCACGTTGCCACGGACATTGTGCGCGAGACGCGCAAGCTCGTCGGCGTGTTCCAGGCCGAGGCCAAGATGAACCTCGTCGACCTGAGCCTCGACGTCGGCGGGGGCTTCGAGTCCCTCGGCGTCCCTGCCGTCATGATCGACCCCGTGCGATACTCGCAGATCGTGACCAACCTCGTCTCCAACGCGATCCGGTTCACGTCCAACTCGCCCGAGCGCCGCGTCCGCGTTACGCTGGACATTGGCGACGCGCCCCCCGAGGGCGGGGGCACGACCAAGCCCGCGCACCCCGCGGCGCCCGACGGGCCGCTCTACCTCTTCGGCAGCGTGGCGGACACGGGGCCGGGCATGACGGACGCGGAGCGCGCGTCCCTCTTCCAGCGCTTCTCGCAGGCGTCCGCCAAGACGCACACCGTGTTCGGCGGGTCCGGGCTGGGGCTCTTCGTGTGCCGCAAGATCACGGAGCGGATGGGCGGGCGCATCGACGTCGAGTCGCGCGCGGGACACGGGTCGCGCTTCCAGTTCTTCCTGCGCGTCGAGCGCGCCGCGGCGCCGGCCAGCCCGCCCGGCCTGGTGGCGGGCAAGCGCGAGGTCGCGGCGCACGTCCTCGTCGTCGAGGACAATGTGCTCAACTGCAAGGTCCTGGACCGGCAGTTTGGCAAGGTCGGCATCCGCGTCGAGAGCGTCGGCAACGGGCTCGAGGCGCTGAACCGGCTCACGAAGAGCCAGGCACCCGGCGCGACCGACGCGGAGCGCTTCGACGTCGTCCTCATGGACCTCGAGATGCCCATCATGGACGGGTACACGGCCACGCGGCGGCTGCGCGAGGCCGAGGCGGCGGGCCTCGTCCTCCCCACGGCGGTGATTGCGTTCAGTGAGCCCAACGACGATCTTTGCTGACATCAGCCGGGAACGCGCGGCACGCGCAGATCGGCGAGAAGATGGCCGACTTTGACGACGTGGTGGTCAAGCCGTACCGCATCAACGAGATGCTAGACCAGATCGAGCGCGCCGTGCGCGAGGGCCCCAAGGTCCGCGAGCCACAAAATGGGGAGATGAAAGAGGGCAACGGTAACGGAATCGGCAACGCCAACGTACACGAGCAACGAGAGAGCGACAGCGAGCGCGAGGAGGTGCGCAGTCCCGACGCCCTCCTCTTCGAGGCGCGGCGGCGGAGCAGCGTGTGGGGGGAGATTTAGTGTTGTCATATCGTGTATCATAATGTACTTCTTGAACCCAACAATCGCCACTCCGCTGGGCGGTGCACTCCAGGGGCCAGTAGTGCCTGCCACCAAACCCAAACATGGCGGTGCCATGGCAACAGTGTCAGGCGCGTGACCACCCCGCCCGCAGCATGCATCTTATGATCTTATAAGCATGCAGCGGGCGTGAAATTGTCCCAGTATCCACCATGACATTCCAGCGCGCCGTCAGCGCGCGCCGCGCCCGCACAGCCGACGCCACGGCAGCCATCCACCTCGCGATCCTCACCCTAGCGAAACTCATAATGGGAGTGGTCGGCCTCGCCTTGTCCGCGCTCTACAAGTCGCCCCCCGCGCTGGCCGGAAGCGTGGTGGCCGACGCGCTCGCCCTCGCCTTCCTCCTCGCCATTCTCGTCGGCTACAGGAAACACCGCCGGCGCATGCATGCAGCGTACCAGGCCCTCGGGCTGCTCGTTCTGGGGCTAGCGCAGGTCGGCGCCGCCATCCCGGCCGTCGTCTTGCCCTCGTGAGCTCGCCATCGTCCACGCTAATCCAGATCACGAATGTTCGACCACCGCATCGTCATGATCCTCGGCTGGGTCGTCGCCGCCCTCGTATGCCTGTCCGTGGCCAAGCTGATCCAGTTCTTCGCGTCGGCAGCCTTCAACTGCCTCTACACCCGCTTGACGCATCGCTCGTGGCAGGTGCCATTTGCAGCCGACGACCCAGTGTCCCAGAGCAGGGAACAGGCGCGGGACCACCGCGCCCGCGTCGCCGGCGTGCTCCTCCACGCCTACCTCGCGGCCTACCTCGTCGCGGCGCTCGCGATCTCCCCTCTCCCGAAGGGACGCCTCCACCAGGTCCAGGTTGACGAGGCGAAGGGCATCCTCGCCGTGCTGGCCGTCCACCTCGCCTGGGTGCTCCTCTAGTACGCCGCCCCATTTCAGAGCTGACATCAGCCTCGGCGTCCGCGCCTACCGGCCCACGTCGCGCCTCGCGGCAGTCGGGACGACGCTCGTCACCGCCCTCATCTTCACGCTGGCGCAGTGTGCCGCGGCCCTCGCCCAGGTCGTGGCGGAGCGGCGGTGGCGCAGCGCGAATAAATTCAGCCTCGACTACTACGACACGACGCCCGCGATCATGGCCTTCTGCGCCGGCGGGTTTGGGGCGGTCAGCGCTGTGTACGAGGGGACCTATACCCTCGTCCACCGGGGGCGCGCAGGACTGAAGACGTACTTTGCGGAGCCGCGGGAGGAGGACGAGACGACCCCGCGGGCGTCGCACGACGCGGTCAAGGACGAGGAGGTGAGGCTGGAGCAGGTGTGAGCGGGTACCAGCGTGAAGTCATCGCTGTAGTCAAGTGTACACTACATAGCTTAAGCTATAATCTGTAATTGGCGCATATTAAGCCCAGGCGCAGACGAGGTGCGCAGCGACTGTTGGGCACTGCGGTGCCCGAGGCGGTGCCAGGGCGAGAACGGCCATGGCAACCAGCATTGCGATTTGGCATGGCTCTCAAACCCCACCCTGCTCGCTCATATCCACTTCCCAGCGCAAGTAGTCCACGCATCCCACCGGCATGGGCCATGCTCCACGGTGACGTGCTGCCGTCACGAGCATCATGGGGTGGTGGCAGCTCAGCTTCCCACCTGCGAGACGTATGCACACACGACGCTGCTCAAGTGCACCGCCCGGGGAGGCTTGTTAGGCTTATTCGCCGGAAACTGATGTGGAGCGGTGCGGAAGGGGTGGATGGTATGGAATGTGTGGGGTTCTGTTGACCGTCCTATGCAGAGCTGCTATGCAGGACGCGCGTTGGTCTGCAGCGTTGGTCTGCGCCATGCTTCGTCAGCATCTTGTCTTGGGCTCGCTTCCGCTCTCGCCTGATACACGTCCACTCACAGAGGTATAACAGAACTCGTCTCCCCTTACTACTCGACCCACAAACCATCGACAGCCATGTCAGAGAAGACTGATTCCCGCCCCGGCTTGAACACGGCCGATCTGAGTACCGCCTCCGTAGGCGACAGAGCCAAACAGATCTACACCATCGTCCTCTGGCAGATCATCGTCGTGTCGACCGCCGCCATGGTGATCGACGGCCTTGCGCTGTGGCACCTGGGCTCCTCCCTTGGCACCATCCCCGCCCACGCCACGCCGTACATGCTCTTCGGGTGCGACATCCTCGCTTTGGCACTCGTGGGACGTTTCCTGCACGCCCGGGCGAGTCTGAGAGGCCGAGGGTGGCCGGTAGGCAGACAGCTCCTTGCGCTGCTGTGTCTCGGGGTCTTGAACGCGGCGACTGCCATCGTCGCTGGGATTGAGTGAGTATGACCCCGTCTTGCCTGACTCCAGGGGCCAACACCTCGTCTCCTGCTACGCGGCCTGGGCCAAGATCATCCTCGTGAGGCCATCTGCTGCGTGGCTGACCAGATCGCGGGCACCATCGCCTGGCAGACCATCTTCACCCTCGAGCACAAGCACAGCTTCGCAGCACCCTTTGCAGGTGCCGATGGGGCAGTGATAGGTCGTCCATGTGTGGCTGTCCCCCTTCCGCGATATGTGCAGCTCGTATGCTGGCTCACGCTGTTTACGTTCGAGGTCGTGGCGCTCCTCCTCGTTGGGTTCACCAGTCTCTTTCACCGCGGCGTTGGTGGACTCATCGCTACCCTCGTCTTCCAGATCCTTCTCACGGGGGCAATGTGCGGCTCTTCTCTTCCAGAGCTGACCACAGGGTGCACGATCTCTTCCGCCGCAAGCCCAAGGAGAAGGCGTCCTTCCACCTCCTCTTCATCATCTTTGCCGGCCTCGCATCCGGCCCCGCATACCGCTGGGCTAAGGAGAACCCGGGGGTTGGGTTCGGCCTCTTCCCCGCCGCACTGGCATGGACTGATTGCGGGCTCCTGTTCCTCAACATGGTGTACGATGTGTACATCTGCCTGCGGTATGGGGAGGGTGGGCTGAGGATTGACTTGGCTGAGGCGGTAGGCCTGTAAGTGCCAAAGACCGGCCCTTCAAGAGCCACCGTCAGTGTAGTTGGTGTATTGTCCCTCCACCACAAACACCGCTCATGCATGTGATCCTCTGTTCCATCGCGTGAGGGAGTGAGTGGGCAGAGTGTACATCACACTCGGAGACGCCCGAGCTCGGAGGTTGCGGAGAAGGGCCTATGCGGCTCTGCCCCACGCTGAACTGTCACTCTGGCCACCGGTCCCGGCCGGTTATGAAATCACCGAGACCGCGTCCACAAATGTCACCGCTCACCAACGGTGGGCATCTCCATCTTCATCTCACACTCTGCACTCTACACTCTCTCACTCACACTCATTCACCATGCCCGCCATCCCCTACGCCGAGTGCTACGCCAACGCCGCGCGCTTCAAGGGCCGCACCGTCGTGATCACCGGCGCCGGGTCAGGCTTCGGCCGCGCGACCGCCATCGACTTTGCAAAGCACGGCGCGCGCGTCGTCCTCGGCGACGTCGACGAGAAGGGGATGCGTGAGACGGTCTCCCAGATCGAGCGCGCGCACGGCAGCAACGTTGTGGTCTCGCGCCGCTGCGACGTCACCAACTGGGACGACCAGGTCGCGCTCTTCGCCGCGGGCGCGCAGGCGTTTGGCAGCATCGACATCGTCCTCCCCAACGCGGGCATAAACGAGATGGGCCGCTTCGACCCCCGCGACGACGGCGATGTTACCAAGCTCACCAAGCCCAACCTCAAGACGCTTGACGTCGACCTCACCGGCGTGCTGTACACCACCCGCATCGCGCTCTGGTACTTTGTCAACGACAAGCGCGCCGACCCCGGGGTGCGCGCGATCGTGTTCACCGGATCCATGTCGACCTTCTACGGCTCGGAGGGCGTCATGTACGGCGCTGCCAAGGCGTGAGTAGGGGGCGTCGCAGGCCGTGTCGCCCTACATTGCAGACGTGGAGGACCACCCGCTAAACCCCAGGGGCATCCTCGGCATCCAGAAGGGCATCGAGAAGGCGGCTCGCGAGCTCAACGTGCGCGTCGGCACCGTCTGCCCATACTTCTCCAGTGCGTCCCTCCGTGGTACCCTGCTGACGTGCAGAGACGGCCATCCTCACCTCGGACTTTGTGCACCCCACCCCGAAGCTCGGGTACGCCAAGGTGGAGGACGTTGTCTCCGCCTTCGTCGCGGCCATCACCGACTCGGACCCCAAGACCAACTTTGGCTGCTACCTCATTCCGGACCAGTGGGGCGTGTACCGCATGGCCTCGCACGGGCAGTTGTGAGTGCTGACGGAGTGGAACGAAGTGGCGAGCCAAGGGAGGCGAGGGCGCGATGGTTCGAGAACAGCACTGACGCCAGTATTGGGGCCGAGGGCGCGCGTCGTACCAGCGCAGAGATGAAGGCGCTTCTGAGCAAGGGCAAGCTCTAGTTGTAGATTACGGTATGCAGTCACACGATATCAAGGGTTGGGTGGTGGTCCTCGAGCCTCGAGGAATGTCGTGGGGACCCAAGCAGGTGGAGACATGTGGTGGGCCATGGTTGTGGAGGAGCTAGCCCACTGCGACACATGCATGTTCCAGCCACGGCTGTCTCAATAGAACGCCGAGACATGAGATGGAGTGAGTGGCAGTTGATCTTATCTATGAAGATGAATGAGCGCCACCTCGGAATGAGGATGTGCCTGAACACCGATCATCTCCGATCTCCGTCCGCTCCGCGCTCCAGTCCTCGTCCGACCACCTTGTTATCTCTCCCTCTCTCCGCTCTCATCCTCTCTCTCTCTCTCTCTCTTCAACACTTCATCTCTCTTGCGCCTCGCCCTCTTGCCCGTGTGTATCTCGCCACCTCGCCAGTTCACACGTCCCCTCGCCTGTGATGCCCACCGACGCCTCTCGCTCAGCCTCCGCAGCGGCCCCACCTTCCGAACCCCCCAACCTGCCTTCCTCCCCCTCGTCCCCCTCCTCGCCCGCCCTCCCTGCATTCGACCACTCGGCTTTCCCACACATCTTCGATGGTGTGCTGTCCTTCGCCGACCCCGAGACGCTGCTTGTCCTCGCGTGCACGAGCCACAGCGTCCGCGAACGTGTCCAACCCCACCTCTATCGACACATCACGCTGGCCGCTGGACCTGACGAGCACACCGCCGTCGTGAGACTCCCATGTGCGCCATACCGCGTCCTCAGTGCGTGGGAACACCCCGAGGATGAGGATGACGACGAGTGGAGAGGCGAGGCGAAGCAGGCGCTGGTAGTCACACAGTGTGTCGATCTGGGCGCTCCATTTGTGTGGCACGCCTCGCACCTCCCCGTCCCCGACCTCCGGATCGTGCGGACAGGCGTAGCCGGCGTGCGGTCCTTCCCACCCTGGCCGCCCTCGCCCCCGCGCGCGGTCTCTTCGGACAAGGGCTGCCTACCCTTCGACGAGTGGGAGCGCGTGCGCGCCCGGACCGTCGTCTCACACATGGACCTCCAGACGTGGCCGCCCCAGCCGTCGTGGCTATACGACCTCGAGTACAGCGACGAGGAGGAAGGGTCACAGTACCACGCCTCGCGGCCGAGCGCGGTTCTCCAGGTCGCCATGCCCTCGGAAACGAGGCGGCTCGTGCTGCATCTCCACTGGGAGGGCCTACTTCGAGCGGGCACCGACGTCCAGATCCTCCCCCAGGCCCTTGGCGAGCACGCGGACGTCGTGGTTGTCCTCCACCCGCCTACCGGGGACGAGGGCGCAGGCGACGACGGGTGGTTCGCGACCCTGCTCCAGCACCTCGTCAAGATTGCCGTCCAGCGCCGAGCGCGAGTCGCGATCGTGGGCGTCGAGGGCTGCTCGGATGCGGATCTCGGCATGCGCCCCCGGCCCCGCCCCGTGGCCAAGTGGCAGCGGACGGTGCCCAAGCCGCATCCTCTCCGCCGCGGCGAGGAGCTGGTCGCGGCCGCCGCGCGCCTCCTCGACGCCACCTGCGAACGCGCCTGGTGCGACGTCACCGGTACGCAGATGGACGCGTGCCGGGCCATGTGGGCGGCGGGGGCGTCGGATGTGGAGGGGCTCAGTGGCCAGATCCGCCTCCTGAGTGAGGAGGAGTGGGCGCGCACGGCCGATCCGCGAGAGATTGCGCCGGTGCCAGTGCTAAGCGATGCGGAGGCGGGGCGCGTCTGGGCGCGCTTCACGGCGTAGAGGGATGCATCCAGACGCAACTCTGGGCGTTGTGTATGCAGATACGTACGGATGCTTGGCTGAACGGCGGTGGCCTGGCGGTGGGCGCGGCGCCCGCCGCTTACATGCTAGCAATCGCGCACCAGGCCATGCTTACGGCGTCTTTCTTTACGCGCTGGCACGCTCGGTCACGCGGGTCTGAGGAATGCCAGTGAGGGGCGGACAACGCCGAATGCCGCAGGGAACGTTATCACCCCACACCGGCAACCTTCAGCCCTCATCATCCGGACGGGGCCCACTCGCTTCGCGCCTGAGAACGTATTCAATAGCGAGCGCGTCTCTGCATCGTCTCCTCACCCTCTCACTCACTACAACCAGCACACACAATGACCATCGGCGCGCTTCCCCCTACGATGAAGGCTGTTGTCCTCGAGGCGGCCCACAAGGTCGCCGTCAAGGACGTGCCCACCCCGAAGATCGAGAAGCCCACCGACGTCGTCATCCAGACCACCGTCGCCGGGCTGTGCGGCTCTGACCTGCACATCTACCGCGGTCACATCCCCCTCGCCCTCCCCCTCACCATCGGGCACGAGGTAGTCGGCCGCATCGTGCAGGTCGGCGACGAGGTCAAGAAGTGGAAGGTCGGCGACAACGTCATTGTCCCCTTCACGGCGACGTGTGGTGAGTAGCTGGTGCCAAAGCCGCGGCTGCCCCGGAGGGACCAGCTAATCGCAGGCGACTGCTGGTACTGCAAGAACAAGCTCACGGCGCGCTGCACCACCATTGGCATTACCTTCGGCACGGGGCGCGGCCTCGAGGGCTGCCAGGCCGAGTACGTCCGCGTCCCCACTGCCGACACGTTCCTCTTCCCCCAGCCCGATGACATCCCGGCGAGCACCCTCCTCCTCATGGCCGACATCCTGCCGACCGGCTACTTTGTCGCGTCGGGCGGCAAGCGCCTGCTCATGGAGAGCCTCGGGCAGCCCATGAGCGGCGACCTCGTCAAGGACGTCGAGGGCAAGAAGGAGGGCGTTTGCGTGGTCATCGGCTGTGGGCCCGTCGGCCTCTGTGCGATCTCGTCCGCCGTCCGCATGTTCGAGAAGGTGTTTGCGACCGACCTCGCCCCCCAGCGCCTCGAGGCTGCCCGCCGCCACGGCGCCATCGCCCTGCAGGACGACGAGCTCAAGGCGGCGATCATGGAGGCGACGGAGGGGCGCGGCGCCGACGTCGCCCTCGAGGTTGTCGGTCACGCCAGCGCCATGACCAAGGCCATCGAGCTCGCGCGCCCCTTCGGCGTCGTGTCGAGCTGTGGCGTCCACTCGGAGCCCATCACCACCAACGGCTACATGATGTTCCACAAGGGGTAAGCTCCCGCGTCTGGCATCGCTGACCCCAGCCTCCGCTTCCAGTGGGGCCAGTGCTCCGTGCCCACCTACTTCCCCGGCGCGCTGGGCGTGCTCCGCGACAACAAGGACATCTTTGCCCAATTCATTGAGCAGAAGATCGACTTTGCCCAGGCCGAGGAGTACTACGCCCTCTTCGAGAAGAACAAGGTCGGCAAGACGGTGTTTGTGCTGGGTGACGAGAGCCCTCGTGTCAAGAGAGCTCTGTAATTTAGGCAGTTCAGAAGACCACTTTGGGGATTAGCGATGCATTGATGTCACACACATAGGCTGTGAGGGAAGTCTGCCACGGTCATCACCCTACTCGCGACCATCAACGCGGGCTCCTCCCCAGAAACTCCGACAGCTGCTCTCATGTCTCCAACACATCCCAGCCCCTCCTCCTTCATCAGCCAACAAAAGATCAGCCAACAAAAGATTGGGCTGAGGAACTGAATCCTCTGTTGACGAGAGTGGGATTCGAACCCACGTCCGAAGACTGCGGATTACTATTAAAGTAACCTTAACACAGCGCCTTAGACCGCTCGGCCATCTCGCCGATTTTGATGTTGGCTGAAACCCTGCCCTCGCTATCCTCGGCCGTCTCCTGCGCGGAATCGTGCTGCTTGATTGCCCTGCGCCTCTTGCAATCGACAGGACGGGCTGTGAGATGCTCTGCATGAACCCAGAGGCCCACAGTGGTGGATAGTGGCCGTGGGTAGGGGTGGGGGAGAAGGAAACGCGGTCAGGTGCATAGGGGGACTGGCCCGCCGACACTGTGGACTTCCTTCCCTGCAGTCTTCGCGGTATCTGTGTGAGCGCACTGCCGTCGTGGCCACGTTGCCTCAAGCTGTGTGACCATCACTGGAAGCAGAGGCATGGCATGCTTGAACATCAGACGCCCATTCCCCAACTTGAGGACGTTCACCCGCGTGGTCCGGCCTGCGCCGCCGCATTCTCCATACACCTGCATACTGCTGATCTCTACGCCCTAGCCTACGCCGGGCGCTTGGGCAGCCCGGCATTCTCGCGAACCTGCGCGGCAATGTGCTCAAAGTGCGGGAACTTGAGCTCGAGGTAGTTGAGCTTTGTGCTGATCTCGTCGGTGCCGGCGCCTTGCTTCTTCTTGTTCTCGATGTACGAGTTGTAGATTGCCCTGACGTAGCTGGGGTCAGCATAAGAGCGCGGGGCAGCCCGGAAAGGAGGGCTGGGCCGGAAGCTCTAGGGCAGGGACGGGGAGGAGCAGCGGCTCCGACTCACTTGGGGTCCTCGACGGCAGTGGGGGTGTTGAGGAGCTCCTCAGCGGCCTTCTCGTTCGGGGCCTCAACGTTGCTGGGTACGGGGCGCCCGTCGGTCCCGTCGTGGTGGTGGTCGTGGTGCACCATGCTGATCTAGTCTTGTCGTGTGAGGTGAGGGTGAGGTGAGGCGGGATGAGGGGCAGAGGATTGCGAGAGCCAGCGTTTATATGGAGCGCTGCCATGACGCACGCATTACGACACTAGCAAGGTAGCACTTCATGGCCGGGCAATCAGGTAAGAGGCACCACCCAACACCACATGAACAGCATGGTGGTGGTGGTTCACACGCGAACCGAGCGCGCAACATGGCACTGACGTCAGGAACATTCGAGGTCGGTCATCTTGAGCGCGACTTTCCGCTCCGGAGAGAACTCCGCCTGTCGGATATCAGCTTCGAGAAGTTACCTGAGGCGATTTTCCGTGTCTGCATCTAGCTAGAGCGATATCGGGCGGTCAGTCGCTGCAGCGGAACGTTATCAGCGTGACAGGTCCGAGTCGGAGCGCCAGCGGGGCGGGAACGGGTTATCAGTGACTCCGTCGGTGTTGCCCATGGCGCTTGTTGGCCGACCCGGGACAGATTTCTGGGGCCGCGTTGAGCTTGCGGTTCCCAGATGGACCGAGGCCTATCTGATCTCCCACGGATGAGGTGAGATTTAGAGGAGATGGAACAGTGCATGCAGATCACAGATCAGACGGACCCCACAATACACAGGCCTGGGCGCTCACGTGACTTTGTGGCCCCACAGTGGCAAACTCGGTTGTGAATCGGCAGCTGACAGTGCGTCAGCGTCCAACACATCGACGTGGAACTCTTCATTTCTTCAGCGCCTTGCCACATCGACACTCCCGGAAGCGAGGGCAAACGGTGACGCCGCGCAATCGTCGTCGAGTGGATATCAGCATCACGCGTAGTCGACGCGCCTCATTCCACTTTCTACGCATCCCCAACCCCATCTCCCTCCACCATCCATCCTCTCTCCCTTGAACCAAACAATCGAAATCGGGCGACACCCACCATGCCCAAGCACAACAAGGTGCCGCTGAGCGCAGTGCGCACTCTCACCCTCCGGCAGGGCGCCAAGACCACGGCGCGGCGCACCAAGGCTGTCCGTGCGTCCCATCGCCGTCAAAGCTGACGACAGCCCAGCTGACCTGCAACGGCAAGTACTGCGAGTACGCCCCGCGTGTCGTGCAGTGCCGGCAGGAGGGACATGACGGCATCTCGCCCCAGTGGACGTGCAACGCCGACCTGCCCTCCTCCCTCGCCTTTGGCCCGCTCGAGGTCGTGTGCGAGGGCTGGTCCAAGGCCGGCGACTCGAACGTTCTCGCCGGCTCCTGCGCGCTCGAGTACGAGCTCGTGCTGTCCGTCCAGACGCACGGTGTGCCTGCCGCCGGTGAGCTTACTACCAAACGCTAGCTGACGACAGGCTCCAAGAATATGTGGGACAACCTGATCTGGTGGGCATTCGTCGCCAGCGTCATCTACGTGCTTTACAAGATCTTCGGGTCCCGCCCTCCCAGCGGTGAGGGGCGGCGTCTTGGCGGGCATGGGAGCGGCGGCGGCGGCGGTGGCGGTGGCGGTGGGGGAGGCGGTGGACCTGGAGGTGGCGGCGGCGGCGGCGATGGGAGGTGGTGGTGGACGAACCCAGGAGGCGACGCTCCCCCGCCATACAAGCCGTACCCCGACACCTCCTCCTCCTCACGGTACGGCTCTGGCCCAGGCTTCTGGACGGGCATGGCGACCGGCGCGGCCGCGGCTGCAGCGTACAACCGCGCGACTCGCCCCACGCCTCAGGCGCCGCAGAATGCGCAGGCCGGGCCGTCGCAGCCTGGGCGTCGTGGGTGGTTCGGTGGCGGTGGAGCGACCGACAACGACTTTGACATCTCCAGCGCCCCCCGTGGCCCGCGTGAGGATGAGCCAGGCGGTGGAGAGATGCGGAGCGCCACGGGGTTCGGAGGCACACGCACTCGTTGACGTCGTGACATGGCTTGGACCTGAGAGGAGTGTGCATGCATACATAGAGTGCCGAAGAACCTGTAATAACCGGAGAATAAAGTCGTCTAGGATAAACTGCGCCGCGAGCGCTCTGTCGGTATGTGGCGCGCAGCACAAGCCACGCTGACGGCGTGGTGAACGGCGGTGGGTGTGCTATTCGTCCGGGTCCTCGTCTGCCGGGGCGTCTCTCTCGTCTGCAGAGGCGGAAACGGCGACATTTGCGACGCTGTGCGGGCGATTGGGAATGTTGGGCGTCGGGGGACTGATCAACATGCTGGCAGCCGGAGAGTTTGCTAGGCTCGGCCCCGCCGAAGCTGCCGGACGAGGCGGGAGGGGGCACGGCGGGCTGGCCTGTAGTGGGATGGTCGGGAGGGGCGGGGACGGCGGCTCCTCGGGCTCCGGGATGGGGTCGTCGCGGAACTGGACGTGTACGTGCGGGAGGGAGGGAGGTCGTGTGCACGCCAGAATGCTGCTGCGAGGGACGAGGACAAAGGTGGGGGACACGGGCGGGATGAGCAGGGGAGCTGGTTGGCGTCGGCGTCTGCGGCGGGTTCTGCGTCGGGGTCGGGACCGGGATCGACGACCGGTAGGGGACGGGGCGCCCGTCGAACAGGTGACGGGGTGGGGGGCGTCTCGGGGCTCATGTCAAGCACAGAGTAAACAGACGGGTCGGGAAGAATCAGGGGAACATCAGCTGGCGTGTTAATAATTTGCCACTCGCCACTCCGGTACGTCGCCGTCACGGGTAGAGATGAGTTTCTGGAAGCGACCATGTCTTGTATGGTCCGTGCAGAGGGCGCCGACGAGGAGTCGACAAGTGAGGGGTGGGAAGCTGAGAGAAGCACAGCGTGAGAGCGCGATTAATCAATGGCCGGGTGATCTCAAGGTTCTACAGTAGAACAAGCCCCCTTGTGGCCATGACCTCTTGCGGGGCCAGACTCCCGCCGTGATTGGGCGGCGATGCGGACGCTTGCAAGAGTTGCTTGTTGGGCATGTGATACTCGTGCTTCGCGTGCCACAAAGGACGCACCGAGGTTCAGCCGGGGCCTTATCTAGGCTCAGTGGCGCAAGCTCTTGATGGGACTGGCTGTCGGCGCAGGGGGAAGCGCTGTTCCAGCGCCACCTCAGTGATGTTGTGATGTGCCAGCCACATTGGCGTGCGAACTGTGGCCCCGGCCGGACACATTATGTATCCGGCGACAGATCTACCCTGCAGGCCTCGTCCTTTGTGGAGCATGTGCACAACATGTGGGGTGCGGCACAAGAGGGGGGCAGTGGGCTGCTGATCAGTCATGGAGGGAAAACAAGGTTTGGACTGCGGCATGTACTCGGCCCAGTGTCCTGCATTGTCCGGCACGACAAGACTACTGCACCTGCTTCCTGCCCTGGGGCAGGGCGGCGAGCGCCGTCGCGGCGCGCTGAGCCTGGTACATCCGCCGCGTAATGTTTGCGAAGACGTGTGGCATTGGCTCCTCCACCGTGGCGACGGGGTGCACCCCGAGGTTCAGCGCTCCGAGGGGCGGGGTCCGAGTGAGAATGTCGGCGCTGTGCGGGCGGCTGGGGAGCTCGGCGATGGGAGGGCCGTAGACCGGCTTGTACACCTCGTCTCGCTCCGTCAAGCTGGGCCTGCAGGAGGCCGGGGGGCGGGGGGAGAGAGGGGGCGGGGGGCTGGCGTGCAGGGCAATGCAGGGGAGCGGCGAGGGGTTGCGCTGCTCGGGGACATGGAGGTGGTCGGCGAGGCTTGGGGCGTACTCCCCCTCCCGATGGACGGGGGGGCTGCGTGGACGATGGACTCCGTTGTGGGGACAAGGTGGGCGGACCGGCGGCGTGAGTCCTCCGCTGCGAGGATATGCGCGGGCAAACGTAGGCGAGACTGGCTGGCCGTCAAAGTAGGCGGGCAGGGAGTAGAAGGCGCGGGCAGCGCCGTAGCCAGGGCGCCCAAACGGCGACGGCGAGGGAGGAGGTGTGGCCGTTACCATGATGCTATGTGGTAAGCGGGGTGAGTGAGTGGACAGTGGGCGAGCGTGTCAGTGGCGACGGCGTAAGCAACGGCTTAAGAGTGCACGCGAGTGCGCCCCAGCTGGCCTCTGCAGTCACGAGGACGTCGTTGTTCGGTTGAAATGTGGGAACTGGGACGTGAGAAGTGATCGAAGAGCGATGTATGCTTTTAGAAGTCCAGACTGTGGGGGAGCCACTTTGCTCCGCATACCTTGACGTCAGGTTCATGTTCACGCGATCGTGCACAATTTCCGCACTCGATCAGTGCCAGACGCCGCGTTATGCATGCGCGCTGCTGTATGCATGGGTCACTAGAGAGCGACGAGCACGTGCGGCGCGCGTTCCTCGAGGACGGCGCGGCACCACGCGGGGAGGGGCGGGGGGATTGCGGGCACGTGGTGGCGGCGCTGACGGGGCGCACTCTTGTCCGCCATCGCTGTGTGTATCGCCTCGAGAGTGTAGCTCACGTCACGCGGAAGCGGGGCGTCGAGGAGGGCAGAAAGGACAGGGACACCGTACGCCTCGAGGGCGATCAGGGCGCGCGCTGTCTTGGCGTCTACCGATATGCTTAAGGGGCAGGAGGTGAGGAGGTTGATGGCGAGCTGCAGGACGAAGGCAGGGAAGGGAAGGAAGACTCCGAAGCTGGTGCGAGAGCCAGAGGGCAAGTCCCAAGTTGCTGCCAGCCAGCGGGGGGCGCGAAGGGTTGTACCGTCAGCCGAGGTCACGGTCGTGTAAGGGTCGGGGAGCTCGATGGCCATGTCGTTGGTGGGTTGGGATAGCGGAGCCGAAGGCGAGCGGTGCGGAGGACGTGGTGTGGGTTGGACGTTTGGTGCAGAGGACGTGTGGCGGGGAGGGCGGGTGGTTGCCAGCGAAATATGGTGGCGGTCCGTTGGAAAGCTTGAGCGGGTGGGTGCGGCGTGATGGCGCGAGGCGTTTATAAGAAGATGGCTGCACCCTACGCATGGAACCAACCCAACGAGAAGCAGAGGTAGAGAAGCACGACGGAGCGCCCGGCCCATCGTCCGTGCGTGCCGCGTCGTCCCACGCCCAAGAAGTCACGTCGATAGTGGTACATACATGGTGATGCTATATGCTCTCGATGTCGTGTCAGATGCTATGCTACACGCTCTAGTTAGTCGTCGAACAGCGTCTCGAACTGGACGTCAGCACGCTTCGGCAGTCATGACTCACCACGCGGCCTCCAGACGTCTGCGTTGGGCCCAGCTCCTCGTCGCTCAGCACCGTCTCCTCTTCGCCGAATATCGCTGGGTCGGGCTGGAACTGGGAAGTCGTGTTGCGGCGGCTGGTCGAGTTGCGCCGGCTGGAGGGGTGGCTGCCCTCGCGAGGAGTCGGCTCGCGGGAGCGCGGACGGCTGGTGCTGCGCTTGAGGTCGCCTCGCTCACGCGAGTTCCCTCTGCTGTTGCTTGCCGCGCGACTTGGCTCGCGCTTGAGGTCGCTGGCGCCACTCGGTTCGCGTGACAGCGCCCGTCCAGTCCCCGCGCGACCCGGCTCACCGCGGCTCGGCTCACGAGAGAGAGTGCGCCCCTTGCTGCTCGCTTCGCGGGAAGCAGTTCGAGAGATCGACTCGATCTCCAGTGACGTTTCCCCACGGCTCGGCTCAACCGGACGGATGCTGTCAGACCCCGAGCCGCGGTTCGAGAGGCTGAACTGGCGCTGAGAAATGCTGGAAGAGCCGCCAGACGGGCGCTGCTGCGCCGCAAAGATGTCCTCCTTTTGCGTCGACATGCGCTGCGTAGAAATGTTGTTGAAGTCGGCCTCGATGTCCTCCCAGCCGTCGGGGATGTCTTGCCCTTCCGGCCCGTTGCTGTTGCCAGCCACCTCGGCCATGTCCTCGTCATCCTCGTCCAGCATTGCCTCCAAATCGAGATCACCCATACCCGCCAGGTCGAGCACCTCCTGCTGGGTCATGCGCTGCGACATGGACGGCATGCTTCCCTGCGATGGTCCAGGCTGGAACAGGGGTTCTGGGCCGTTGGTACCAGGTCCCTGCGATGCCGAGAACGCGCCACTCCCGACGACAGTCACCATCGGGGGCGGGCGCTCAGGTTCCACTGTCATCGTCAGGCTGGCACGCGGGCGGGCCGAGCTGCGGCGCGACGCCGTGTTAGGCTTCTGGCTGCCCTCGCTGGCGACCGACTCGCCTCTCTCGCTCTTTATCGTCGTGCTCTGGCTGCGCTGACGAGTAAAGTTGCCTATCGGTGCGCGGTCGCGCGGGGCACCGTTCGTTGGCGGTGGGGCGCCGCTGAATGCCTCTGTCTGCGTTGTCGCCAGTGCACAGAATATCTTGAACAGCGTTGTCTCGTTGCCGTAGCGGTCGTTGCCGAGGAAGGTCGACGTCATGGACATGGGTTGGGACGCCTCGGAGAACCAGAAGTCGAGGTCCATGCCGAGCGACTCGGCAAGCTGGAGCGTGCCCTGATGTTAGCGGGGAGTCACGGGGGTGGATACTCACCTTGAACTCGCGCATGGGTAGCGACAGCTCCACCACATCCTGCTCCAGCGTATACTGGCTGAAGTCCCGCACGTCGAGCGTGACTTCGGTAGCCAGCACGCTCGTGGTGGCCGCCTCGTAGTTCTTGATCTTGACGTGGCTCAGGGTGAACTGCCAAGCAAGGTGCGAGTCACCGCGCACAGCGCCGCTGCTCGACGTGCTCGACGTGAACGCGATGGAGAAGTGGTCGAGCCAGTCGCGAAGGGTACGTGCCGACACGAGGAACCCCGACGGCTGGGATGTGGCATCGACGACCACGCGCAGGCCCTCGCTGGGGTGCAGGTGGAGGAAGTGTTTCTTGGTGATGCCTGAAGTCAGCTGCCAGTACAAAAAGGCTGTAGCTTACCGTGGTGGTACACAAGCTTGAGTTCGAGGTGCGCGGTGCGCGACGCTACGCGGATGTCGTCGTCCGACTCTTCGTCGCTGTGTTCGGTACGCACGCGCAACCCGCCCTCCGGGTCGAAGATCTTGAGGTCAACGCGCTCGACCGCGTTGACCGACGACGCCTTGCCCAGCACGTTGAGGACGGACTGCAGTTAGATGGGATATTCGGCGCGTATCTAGCCTACCTTGGTATACAGCTGGCACTTGACGCCGCGCCGCTGCTCGGCCACGCTGCCCGATCCCTTGTATCGCGAGAAGAAGGCGGGCTCGAGTGCGAAGGACACGTACGCCGACTTGGTCGAGTTGGTGACGATAAGGTCCCACTGATGTCAGCTGGTCGAGCCTAGCAAAGCTCACAGATTCACTCGTCGCGTTCATGCACAGGTCATCGCCGTATTTGGCCGCACACTGGATCAGGCGCGTGAAGTCTGGCGTCAGCTGAACACAGGAGGGCCAGGAAGCTGGGAGGTACGCACGCTTGATGTTGGGCTCGCGGATCGAGGCCTCCATGGTGGCCCGCATCGCGGCTGATGTGATTGAGGTGAGTGGGGTGTGATGATGATGGTGAAGAGAGTGATGATGAGAGTTGAGACGCGTCGAGGGAAGGTCAAGATTCCGCATCAACACTCGCCGAGTTGACTGGACCGACCTCCACCTCTCGGTGATTTCCGTTCTGCCCCACTCCTCCCAACCTTCTGAAAGTTCACATGACATGCTGGAGGTCCTCTCCTGCGCCAACCAAGTCAGTGTGCGGGAACAACTTGCAGATGCGACCACAGCTATGGTGTTTAATTCGAACACGATGCGAAGCAGAGACGAATGCATCACGCTGGCGCCCGTGGCTTCTTGCTCTTCTTCTTCCGCTTGATCACCTTGACCTCAACCTCGTTAGCAGGCACATCCGCTGGCGCGACTCCCTCGGCCGGCGGTGACACCGACGGGCCAGGCTCGCGGGGCGGCAAGTCGTCGCCCTCGGTGTACTCGTCGTACCGTCCGTGGGGCGTCGCGGTGGCCGAGAGATCGATAGCCGCAAGGCCAGACTTGGAAGCCGCCGCTGCTAGTGCTGCACGCGCTGGCGCGGCGCCTTCGGGCATCTCGCCGGCGCGGTCAAAGTCTGGTGGTGGGGCGGCAGGCTTGCGCTTCACCTTCGTCTTGGCCTTCGTCGGTGCTGCGGTTAGCTTGGCCAAGGGGAGCACTTACGACTTGATGGCCCAGCCGCGTCCAGGTCGTCGTCGAGGCGCACGATGGGGATGTCGTCCACGTCGTCCTCTGCGTCGGCATCCTTCTCGTCGTACAGGTAGTACGGGTCATTCTTGGCCCGCTCACGCCTTGCGGCTTTGCGCTGTCGTTAGCTGCTTGTGTAGTTGGACGAGCTCACCTTCCGCCGCTCGGCCCTCTCCTCGGCCGTCATCTCGCTCTTCTTCTTCTTCCCGCGCCGCGCGCGCTCCTGGTCGCGGAGGACGCGGCGGAGCTCGTCCATGCCCGCGCCACCGCCTGTGCCAAGGTCGACCTCGCGCTCGGCCGCCTCCTCCTCCTCGGACGCGGCGTCCTCCTCAATCTCCAGGAAGCCGCCGCGGGGCACGATCTCAGCGTCGAGGTCCAGACCCTCGGGGATGCGCACGGCCTCTTGCGCGCGGTATCCTACCGAGTTGAGCTCATGGCCGGTGAAGAGGGGCTGGAAGAGGAAGAGCGACTTGGGATATGGCGGCTCGCCGTCCTTCGACTCGGACTCGAAGCCGCCGTCCACGCCTGGAATACCGGACGATGTGCGCGATGGTGGCACATGCTTCGCCAGGTCGGCGTCGACGAACGCCAGGAGCTGCGTGAACTCGAACGCGCGCTCCTGGATGTCTATGTCCCGTGACGAGAGGAAGGGCGCGAGGCCCTTGCGCACGCTCTCCACCACGTTCTTCGCCTCGGCGTGCTTCTCGGCCGACCAGTCCTCGGACGCGCGGGCCGCGTAGAGTGCAAACACCTTGGCCTCGGCCTGAACCGACAGAACGGCGCGGTCGGGAGCGCTTCGTGGTAGTGACGGGGGAAGGATGTTGGACATGGCGCTGAGCGAGGACGCAAGCTCGCCCGCGTACTCGCCGCAGATCCACACTGCCGCCTCGAGCAGACCCGCCTCGCAGCTCGACGGGCTCTCGTCGGCGCGCTCGCGCAGGTCGTCGTCCCCGACGGCCTTCTCCAACACCTGCACAGCGTACCCGCGCACGCTCTTGACGCGGCCCACTACGTCGAGCAGCATATCCCGGATTCGTGGCCCGAGGTCGACGCGGGAGACGTATGCGACGTCGACGAGCACGGAGACGACCCACTCAAAGTCGGTGACATGGGCATAAGTGTCGCGCGAGATGATGTCCAGCAGGCGCTGTGTCAAGAGCAGGCGGTAGCTGTGCGAGACGGAGATGCTCTGCGCAGTCACTGCTGGGTCGTTCTTGGCCCCGTTCGCCTTTGCGGCCACAGCAGCGAGGGCGCTAACCGCCGACTGCTGTACTGGCTCTTCTGGAGGGGCGAGGTGGGTGAGCAGCTGGTCGACAATGGGCTGGATGTTCTCGCGGTCCACCTGGGGTCAGCTTCAGGCTGCAGCCACCTCAGCTCACCATCGCCGTAATGAGCTCAAGGGCGCGCATGCGGATCGACATGTCCGCGTCGTCGAGGCTCTGCATGATCTCGTCCTGGTACTCGGCGACCATGTGGGGGTGAGTGGGCGTGATGTTGACCATGGCCAACAGGGCGATGTAGCGGACTACGGGTCAGCGGCTGCAGCCAGGCCCTGCAATGTACTCACGGTTCTGGTCGCCGCCCTCGTCCCGGAGATACCCTCCGAGCTTGTCGACACACACGCGCGCGAGCGCGTCGCCCTCAGGTCTATCGGGGTCGAGCATCCCGCCGACTATACATGTGCGCACGCACTCATACAGCAGCGAGATGGCGGAGGTGGAGGAGATGAGGCTAGTGAGGGGCGGGAGGAGCTTGCGCACGAGGCGCGGCTCGAGTGGCGTGAGGATCGCGAACTGGCGTCAGATTAGCTCCAGGAGGCCGACTCACGAGCTTGACGACCTTGATGAGCATCCAGTTGTTGCTCGAGCTCGTGAGGATCGTGAATAACTCAGGCGCGAGGGGCACATAGTTCTTGCCGCCCTGCCGGCGCGCAAGTTCCATGACGACGTTGACGGTTGCGCCGACGACGCCCTGGTCCTCGTCAAGGAGGCGCTCCCGGACGCGGGGGAAGCCCTCGCGCAGCCCGTCCGGGTACGCCTCCCAGCAGGGGAGGAGGCAGAGAACTGCGCGCTTGCGGATACGCGCACTCGAGTGCGTGAGGAGCTGGAGGAGGTCGGGATGGAGCGTGTGGGCGAGGGAGGGGGAGAGGCCGAGCAGGTGCGCGAGCGAGCTCAGCGGCAGCGGCGGGATCGGGAGGTGCGGGCTCAGCAAGTCCTTCTTGATCCCGTTGACGGTGAGTACGACCTCCTCCGTCTCGCCCGTGAACGCCATCGGCGCGGCCATGTAGCCGAGTTCTGCGGTCAGCGTCGCCACCGCGCCAAAGCCAACGCACGCTTCTGGTGATACCGCGGCGAGCTCATGACCTCGACGACGTGGAACGCAAACCCCGTCGGCGGCGGTATGGGGTAGAGCATCATGAGCTGTGGTCAGCTCACTGGATCAACCTAGCTGAAGACGCCTCACGTAGCACATCTTGAGCACGGCCTCGGCCTTCAGGCTCATGTCCTTGCCGCGGAGCTCGGTGCGGATCTCGCCCATCGCCTCGGCGAGGAACGCCTCCTCCTGCGCGCGCGAGGACGCCTTGTGCGCGCGCAGGCCGCGGATCAGGTCCTGCAGCGTGCGCTCGAACATGGCAGGCGTGCGTGGTTGTGGGCGAGGATGGTGAGAGGAATGTTGTGAAGTCTGGTAGTGGTGACGCGAGATTGAGATGGACCTGAACCTCTCTCCAAGTCGCGCCAGCCTGCTCCACGTCATTTTCCGCGACCGGCGCGGGTTCGATTCTTCCTCGAAGAATCATTTCAACATGTCGCGTTACGCTCCAGCACCAGATGAGAGCATGAGAGAGACACGCAAGGCAACCGGAAGATCATGGAGATATGGAGGAACTATCGCAGTGCCAGGAGACATGTAGCCCGGATGCACGTCAACACCCTTCTTAGTCTTAACCACTGTGAATGCGCCACGCGCCACCCTCTCCATCATTTGGTCATCAATACATGCACACGGGATCTGGAACTACTTGTTCTCGAACTGAGCCGCGAGGGCGTTGACAGAGCCACGGCTCGTGTGGCCACCGGCGGGAGGGCGGGGGCCGCGCGCGCCCCGAGGACCACGCAGGCGGCTAGTCTCGCCCGACGTGTTGCGCTTCAGGCTGCCGCTGCTGGCAGGGAGCGCGACAGTCTCGTCCTCGGCGCGGCCGGGGGATGGGGTCGTGCGGCCCTGCGGCGTCCCGCTGCGCACGGGGGTCGCGGGGCGGTCGGCGGCGGGTGTTGGGGGAACGACAGCTGGCTCGGGAAGCTGGGCGGCGCCGTCGACGGGCGAGTCGGGCGGCGAGACGAAGCGAGTGGGGGGACCACTCTCGTCGTCACTGCCAGGAGGCGAAGCCATGGGGGGAGGGCCGAGACCCAGGTTCGCGGGCGCCCCGGTGGGCGCAGCAGCGGGAGCAGCGCTAGGGGCGGCGGCGGACACAGGAGCAGGGACAGGCACGGGCTGTATGGGAGGGCCAGAAGAGGGGGGGATCTGTGGGCCAACATCGGCAGCAGAGGGCTCGACGGGCGCAGGCGGCTGCTGAGGCGCATCACCGTGCACCGCCCGCTGCTGCTGGAGAAGCGCAGCCTGCGGGTCTGTGTTTCCGCCCAGGCTCGAACGGGAGATGCGCTGGTCGACAAGGGCGGTGCGCTTGCGCACAGGCATGACGCGCTCCTGCTGGTTACGCTTCTCCTCGAGCAGCTTGGGGAAGACGTTGGGGTAGTGCTCGAGCAGGTCCTCGAGGAAGAGGCCGGGCGTGCGGTCCTGGATCGTGAGCTCGGTCTCGTACTGCGGGCGGAGGACACAGCGGCCGATCGAGAGCGAGAGCTTCTTGATGTAGAGCTCGGCAGGCTCATCAGTCTTGGTGCTGTCGACGAGATCCTTCCAGTGCTTGATGATGGCGTTCAGCGTGAACAGCTGGGACGCGGGGAGGCGGCCGACAACCGAGGTAACGGCCGAGGTCATGTCGCGCTCCTGGTCGGCACCGACTGCGGTTAGCTTTCGCGCAAACTCCGCCTAGCTAAACTCACCCGAAGGGTAAACGGCCTTGGCGTCCTCCCAGCCCTCCCAGCCGAGAACAGGCGGGTTGAGCTCGAGGAGCCAGAGCTTGACAACACCGCAGACCGTCGGGAGGTTGAACTTCTGGGCGATAGTGGCGACCTCGTCCACGCGCAGCTGCGAGTGGTTGATGGCGTTGCGAAGCATGTGCGTCTCCTCGAGGGGCACCTCGTAGATCCACGC
This sequence comes from Cutaneotrichosporon sp. PK4640, assembly GCA_023630115.1. Taxonomy (NCBI): domain Eukaryota; kingdom Fungi; phylum Basidiomycota; class Tremellomycetes; order Trichosporonales; family Trichosporonaceae; genus Cutaneotrichosporon; species Cutaneotrichosporon sp. PK4640. The sequence continues at coordinate 14,068 of JAMALN010000031.1, read as the reverse complement.
CTTGCGACGCTCGTCATCCGACACCTCAGCGCCCATAGTGCTGACGGCTGAGAGAAGGCCCTCGAGCACCTCGGGGATGGCGTCCTTGGCGCGCTGGGGCGCGTTCATGAGCGACTTCCACGCCGTCTCGCCCGACCACCGCCGCAGGTCGATACCGAAGTTGACGTCGGGCACCTCCGACTCGACCGACTCGTAGATGTGCGGGCGCGGGCGGAAGGGGCCGGTGCGGCTGCCCTCGATGAGCGCCTTGAGGCTGGTGTTAGCTGACGCTCGTTCTCTAAGCTAAGCGGCAAAACTAACTCAGCCTCGGGGTTGTACGTCTCCACGGCGAGCGCAGTCGCCTCGTCGCCCTTGACGAGGCGCTTGGGCAGCTTAGCAAGAGCGTCCTCGTAGTGCTTGAGGATGGAGCGGATGACGCCGAGACGCTCGCGCTCCCAGCGCTCCCAGGTACGGAGGCCACGCTCGATGCGCTCCTCCAACTCGAGACGACGCGCCTCAGCCTCAGAGACGCCCGCGTGGTACGCCTCGTTGGCGCGGGTCGCCTCGTGGCGGAGACGGATGTGCGCGGGCTCGTTGGACGAGATCGCGGCGGGGAGGTAGCTCTTGGCCCACGAGGGAAGGCCGGCCGACGAGGGCGAGGGGACGGCAGGAAGCGAGAAGCTGCTGATCGAAGTCTGGAGGTTCGAGATGTTGTTGTTGGCGTACTGGCGCGCAGCGGGGGCGTTCGAGGTCGCGTAGTTGTAGCCCGAGCTGGCGTAGTTCTCGGCCGTCTTGGCGTACGTGCTAAGGTTCTTGCGGAGGCCAGCGACGCTGACGCCCGTGCTCTCGGAGGGGTCGACCTTGAGCACGAAGAAGACGTCGTCCTCGGGCTCAAAGCCACGGCCGACGACACCGACGCGGGAGAGGTGACCCATGCGGAGCAGCTCGTCACCAGCGTCGACGCAGCGGTCCCACTCGCCGCCGAGGCCCTCGAGGTTGTGCGAGAGCCACGAGACGAGCTCCTCGCCCGAGAAGGTCTTCTCGTACGTGCCGAGGATAGAGCTCTTCTGGCGCGAGGCGAGCGCCTGGCGCGTCGAGAGCTCAGACGACTGAGCCTGCTCACTGCCAGGGGCGGCATGGGTCGAAATGTACTGGTCAAAGCGGCCGAGGAGGGCCTTGAACGCCCGAGGAGGGATAGCCATGCCCGACAGGAGGATGAACTCGTTGCTGCCCTTCTCGTCGATGGCACTGGCAGGCTCCTCGTTGCTCATCTTGGGGCGGCCGTTGGGGTCAGTGGGAGGGATGAAGGCGTCCTCGTGGGTGGGGCTCGAGGGCGAGTCATCGCCAGCGGGCGGCTCGCCGATCTGCAGCTTGGGGGGAGGGGCGGCCTTGATCGAGCCGGTGGGCGACTTGGGACGCTCCTCCTTCTTCTCCTCGGCCTCCTGCGCGACGGGAGGGGGCGGGGGAGGCAGGTCCTTGTCGGACGGGGAGAGGGCCGACTGGGACGCGACCGAGCTGGAGCGCGAGTGCGTCGAGCTGGCTTTCCTCAGCTTCTCGCTTATGCGGTCCGCGACGGTCCCCGAGCGCTTCAGCCCCGCGTGCTTTGGAGGTGGCGACTGGGTGTACTGGTCGGGCGACTTGAGCGAAGCTGTGCCAGGGGCGAACTGTGCGCTGCACGTTAGGGCCAGCCACTACGCAAGCACAACAACACAACGTGCGCCCAAAACAACTCACTCGTCCTCGCTCTCGTCTGCGAGGCGCATCTTGTTGGTGTATTGCTGACGAAGCTGCCAATCAGCAGTGCACAGGGCACAGTGCGGCATAGTGTGAAATGCCAGCCACCACTCACGCCCATGAGCTTGTTCACTTCCTTCTCCCACGAGGCGATGAGGCCGCCCTTGCCGAGCATGTCGTCGCGCGCAGTCTCGACGCGGTCCTCGTGGCGGGCCTTCCAGCCGGTAAAGGGGACGAGGATGTGCTCCTGCAGCTCCATGGCGAGGGCGCGGTGCGCCTCCCCGCGCGCCGTCGAGGCAGCGCGGAGCGACAGCAACGTGTGCTGCAGTGATGACGTCGAGTTGGTGCTCGGGCTGACGTGGGGCTCTAGCAGCGCACCTGCAAGAGAGTGGTTCGCGCGGGCTTGAGCCTGGGGTCAGTGGGCCGGCAGGTGGACGGGGGTTGAGGGAGAGATGTAGCGAGCAAGCCCCGGTAACGCACAATGCGCCGCCGTCGCCTACACACACACGCACATGATGACAACTCACTTGGATAAAGTCTGCAACCTCATTGTTCTCGATGGTGCCTGCCTCGAGCTGACGGAAGAGGGTGTCAAGACCGGTGCGGTAGTCTGGAGACCAGAACGAGTTGAAGAAGGTTGGGGGGAGGGTGATGGGAGTGGTGGGTGCCATGGCGCCGGAGATGGCGTAGGCCTTTGGTGTAGTGGGGGGAGGAGGGGATAGGATGGAGAGATGTCAAGAAGAGAGGAGGAGAGGAGATGAGAAGAGAAGAGATGGATGTTGTGAAGTGTCCGGAGAAGCAGGACAACGACGATGTGGTGTAGAGCGAGCAGTGAGCCGAGGAAGGTGGTGGGTGGACTGACGCGCTCCCACACACACACGTCCTACCCGAGTCTCCCAAGTTTCAGGGTACAAGGGCTGAGGGTTGACAGCCACGCGACGCCCCACTCCGTCATTTCTAATCAAAGTAATGCGGGGTAACCCCTAACAACCTTATAACGGAACCAAATTTCATCACCCAGGACCCCACTTTCCCCTGGCACACCAAGGTTGCTTTGGCTTCGAGCACAGCTTCACACCAACACCGCCACACCCTCTTGCTCACGCTCGCAACCAATCCCACAACCCACATCCATGCAATCTATAGACCCTCCGAACAAGCCGGGCAGGGCAGACCCCGAACAGGAACCGCCTCCAGGCTTCCTCCAACGCATACCCCTCTATCTACTTGCCGTACTGGTACCACTTGTCCCGCGTGTCCACTGCCTCTCGCCGCACCCCGCGAAGCGGGTCGTCCAACGCCACCGCCAGCTCCTTGATCACCCGCGACTTGACACCGTGCAGCGTCTCGTACCTGATAGAGTCCGGGAACACGCCCAGTGTTGTCAGCGCGGCGGTGCGAAGTTTCTGCAATGTCAGCTCTCTGTCGGCATCGCAATCAGGCGCGTGACGCGACTCACCCCTGACGACTCCTCGCCGTCTCGCCGGGCAATAGAGTGCAGCACACCCTCAAGGATCGACTCGGCTTGCGCGTGCAGAAGCTGGTCCGTGGCGGTGGACGAGTTGGCCGTCTCGAGAATCGAGCCCAGAGTCGTGATGACATTCGTCCGCTGCGCTGGGCTAGGCAGCGAGAGGGCGCGGAGGAGAAGGGGGAGGATCTGTTGTCAGCTCACAACAACTCCTTCAGAGCTCACCTTGGGGAGGTCCGTAAGCAGTAGCGAGGAGGGTATGAGGGGCAGGAGGGACGCAAAGGCAACGAGGTAGGGGCGGCGTGCGTCGGCATCGGCACCCTGCTCGCCAGCCACAAGCTTGGGGAGCAGGAAGTTCCACAGGCGTTGAGCCCACAGCAGCTTGTTGTCAGCTTACACCGTGAGGTCGCTAGCTCACCTTGGACGTCAAGTGTGCGCCACGGCCCTTCTTGCCCTCGGCGAGGATGCCGAACGCTGGCGCGACCAGTTGAACGACCTCCGAGTTGTCAGCGTACGCAAGCGCGGCCAGCGGCCCCTCCATCGACGTGTAGGCCAGCTCATCGCGCAGGAGGGCGAGAGCCTTGATCACCTGTTGTTAGCTCGGAGAACGGGACGACAAGCTCACGGTGAAATAGGCCAAGAGCGCAGCCGCACGCTTCCCATGCTTGTTACCCTCCACCTCGTCGCGCCAGATGTTGGCCAGCTCCTGCGTGAGCCACAGGGTGTCGACCTCGGAGCGCCGCTTGTTGATGAACGCCGCGACGAGGCTGGCCATCAACCCGCGCTGCCAGTCGTCGTGCGCGGTGGTATAGATCCACGCCAGCTTCTGCGACCAGAAGTGAGTCGCGGACGTCTGCTCAGGCCAGGCGACTGACGTCTCAGACTTCAGGCCACGGACGAGGGCCGAGTAGATGGCGATGAGGTTCTGCTTCTCCGGGCCCGGCGCGTCGGCTCCGCTCGCGACGATGGAGCCCTTGGAAGCCGGGGCCTCCTTCGGGTTCTGCATGACCGCGCCGAGATCGCCGCCCTCAAAGGCAGAGTAGGCGGCCTGGAAAGCTGGGCCCTGCTTTCTGCGGCGTCAGCTTATCGAGCTGCAGCAAACTCACTCCGGGGTCAACTCCCAGAACAGCGTCTCGGTGATCGACCCGACGACGACCAAAAGCCTCCGGTCGCGGAACAGGGCCTCGTCGGATCCGTCGTCATAGGCCGCCTTGACGGCAAGGGAGCAAAGGCGAGGCACAACCTGGCCATAGTGCTTCGCGACGTCGACGTGCTTGTCCTCAATCTTCTTGTTGATCACCAGCTCCAGAGTGTGGAGTAGGTCCCAGGCATAGGCGACGACGCACTCGCGCCGGCTTGGCCCAGACGCTGCCGATCCCGAGAGGTCAGAGGACGAAAGCAGGTCCAGCTTGGTCGTGATGCGGATGGTGAGAGTCTCGAAGAGCGCGGGCATTGTGCACAGCTCGGCCAACGAGCGCAGCACGCCGCGGTATGTCTCGCGGGTGTCGGCGTCATCAGCAGCCGGAGCCTCGTCCGGCAGGGAGTGGAACAGGATGGGGAGGGTGAGCGACTGAACGACCTCGGCGTGGATGCCGACGATGGTCCGCAAGCCGCTGAGGACGGCAGTGCTGGTGTTAGCTGGAGAGAAAGAGGACTTAGCTTACCGAACCTCGTCATCCTTGTCGTGGATGAGCAGCTCGTCCATCCCGCGCACCACCTCCTCGACCTCGTAGCGCGTCCAGAAGCCCGGGATCTCGGCGAGCGCGACGCTGCCCTTGATGGCCGGGAGCTTGAGGTCGATGGTGCGCAACCCCTCGCGGAGGACATCGAGGAGTGCCTCGCGGTACGGCTCGAGGCTGCGCTCGTCCGCTTCGCGGCGCGTGGCACCAGAGACGGCATACACCGAGCGCGCAGCGAGGAGCACAGAGGAGATGGCGTGGAGGATGGGTGCGCGGTGGCCGGCGACTTTAGGCTGGTCGAAAAGCTTGAACAGCGGGGGGAAGGTCTGCGCGATGGCGAACGCTCCAGCGGATGCTGGTGTCAGCTAGTGGGGGGCGTCCAGCTTACGAGATCCGCGCAGCATCGCAGCGATGCACTTGGCCCATCCAGGGAAGGAGTTCTTGCCGGGGTCCTGCAGGCCCTCGACGCACTGCGTCACAATCGTCTGCCCGAGGCCGACAGGCTTGTCCGCAGAAGTGGGGTAGAGCGTGCGCATCAACGACTCGAGCGCGCCGAGCGCCGCAATCTCCACGGACTTGTCAGACGAGTAGAGGATCTGCGTGAGCTCCAGAAACGTGGCAAGAGCTCACCTCTGTCTTGATAAGGTCCCAGAACTCGTCGCCACGCTCGCCGACTGCCTCAGCGCCGTAGACGGGGAAGCACGCAGAAATGGTCTGCAGGAGATCCTTCTGTTCGTCAGCAGCTATCCTCACGATGCCCAGTATCCGGTAAAGTGTCGACACCCACCATGGTCTGCCCCGACGACGTCTGGAACTTCTCGAGGAAGAGGGGGAGGGCGACGGGCGCGAACGCCGGCGTGGCGGCGAGCACGCCGCGCAGCGCAACCTTGAGGTCGTCCGCCGAGATGCGGTACGGGTCGTTGGGCGGCGGCCGGAATGTGATGGGGAAGTAGCAGAAGGTGACGTCGAACAGTTCCTGCTGTCAGCTGTGTCGGAAGGTTGAGCTCACCTCGATCTGCGGGGCGACGTTGAACTCGCGCAGGATGACCGTGTCGATCTGGAAGAGGAGCATGAGGTTGCGCGGGTCTTTCTCGCCGTCGACCATCTTGCAGTAGCTCGAGATGAACTCGGGGCCCATGGCCTTGAAGGCTGGTGTGAGTGTGAGGCGAGGGGTGGAAGGCGGGAGAGGCAGACAGATAGTTTGCCCGCTATCGCCGTCCTTGGACTCACCATACCGGTGCCCAGCAAGCAACACATCAAACAGCTGGTACACCTGGTGCCGCACGCCCTGCGGATACGCGCGCATGTTGACGTTCTCCACGAGGCTGGGGTCAGCTGTCTTCTAGAAGACGACCCACGCGCGGTACACCTCCTCGGCCTCCTCGTCCCCAAAGCTCGTGAGCCGGGCGAGCACCATGAGCGCCCTGAGCGCGTGCGGGAGCGCGCCCGTGTCGTCGAGCTTGCTCATGAAGAACCCGCGCAGCGTCGCCGCCGCGGGGCGGTTGATCTGCGCCCGGTCGACGGCGGCGACCACGTTGGCGAGGTACTCGAGGCCGCGGGTGCGCACGCTGTCCGTCTCCGAGACGAGGAAGGAGCCGAGCGCGCGCACGACGTCGAGGAGCTTGGCCTCGCCCGCGTTGATGCCTGGTGTCAGCTCACGGGGGACGCAGCAGCTGGGCGAGGAAGGCAGGAGGAGACGCACCCTGCACGAGCTCTGGTGACGGATCAGGCTCTGAGCTTGCGAGCTGGGTGTCCACTATACGTTGTACGTCGATGGACATGGTTGTTGAAGAGAGAGGAGATGGATGGAAGTGGTGGTGACAAAACGAGGCCGGGTAATCGAGATTCGAATGGATTCGACTTCGGAGCAGGTGACGTGCCTGGTTCTGACATCCCAAACGGAGTCATGCTTCCGGCTGGTACTCACCACCAAACTCCAGCAACGAACTCCCTCACTCCCATGCCGGCCTCGACAGCAACGTAGCAGTAACAATCGCAATAATACACACAGGCTACAAAGTACAGTGCCGCCATCAAGACAGCGTCTCTAGCTCCGCTACCACATCTTTGAGAACATGCCTCTCCCCGCGCTCTTGGCCGACTCCTTGGCCACAGCCGTCTTCGCAGCCTGGAAGTACTCGCCCGCGGCCTTGCCGACATTGTCGAGCTGCTCGCCGAGCGAGTCGAGCGCCTCCCCGCGCCGATCCAGCCCCTCCCGGATCTGGGAGTACGCGTCGCGCCGCTCTCTCGCGTCCGCCTCTGGACCGCGCACTTTGCGCACGGCCTGGTTCTTGACCTTGACCTCCTTCTCCACCGGCTTCTCCTCGGGCTTGGGCGGGTCGCCCCACGTGATCGCGTTGTCCCAGGTGATGAGGGGCTTGCGGGGCGGGGGAGGGGGCTTGGGCGGCGCCGCGCGCACCGGGGAGATGAGCGAGTCCAGGGCGGCGCCGGTGAGCGGGCCGGCACCCCACATCCACCCGAAGTAGGAGGAGGAGAGGGGGGTGGGCTGCGCCGGCACCGGCATCTTGAGGTAGCACGGGTCGATGCGGGGCGGGAAGGGCTTGCGGAAGTGGAAGAGGGTGCGGAGGGTGATGTCGAGCGGGCCCGCAAACTCGATAAAGTCGCCCGAGCGGTCGTCGAAGCTCAGACTCCCCACAGGTCGGGTGTTGCCGAAGAAGAGGTCGAGGCGGGTGACGAACTCGAGCTGCGGGGCCGTGTAGACGAGCGCACTCCCAGACTTCGTAAGCGCGACGAGCACACGCTTCCCGTGCCGCGTGATGTAGTGGACGGATGCAAGGTCCTCCTCCAGCTCGACCTTGGCGACGCGCTCGCCGTTAAAGTTGACGGCGACGCGGATCGTGCGCCTGCACGCCGCGATCCAGAGGCAGTGCGGCGGCGCCTCCTTCGTCCACTTGCCCTCCGGGGCAGGGTCGTTGACAACGTCAGAGAGCGGCTCGGGCGAGGCGAGGAGCTCGTTCCCCGAGACAGGGTCGAGGACGTAGGACGCGAGCGGGGAGGCAAGGCTGTCGTTCTGGAACGTCGGGGGCTTGGAGTCGACGAGCCACTCGCCGAGCACGTTGTTGAGGCAGTAGATCTTGGTTTTGCTGTTGGTTGTCAGCTAAGCGCACGGGGTCATTAGCTCACCCGCTCTGGTATGACACGATCAAGCGCGGCCGCAGCGCCTGGTCGCCCCCGATGCCCGAGATGGCCCAGCGCATGGCGCCGACCTGCGACGCCTCGGCCGCCACGTTTTGAGGGTTGGCCTTGCGCTTGCGGCGCTTCATCGTGCGGCCCTCGCCGTCAAACCCTTCCCGCAAGATGACATCCGGTCCGCGCATGTCAAGGATCGCGAGCGAGTTCTGCTCGTACGCAACAGCTATGAAGCCTGGTGTCAGCTGTGGAGCCCATGAACAAGCTCACCAATGTCGGACACAGCGCAGGAGATCACAGCTCCCCGGCGCACGGTGCACAGCGCGACGGGCTTGAACCCGTCCGTCGACCAGTTGGCGAGGTGGCCCAGCTCGGTCACCTCCTCGGCCCACTCCTGCTGGGGGAAGTAGCTCCCGTTGCTCGCGTCGTCGTGGTCGTCCTCCTCCTCTTCCCGGAACGCCGGGGAGAGCGGGGACGACGGGCTGGACTGGTTCGAGGGCCGCGCCTCGCCAAACTTGGCCACCAGGATCTCGCCCGTAGCAAAGGTGATGACGCACTCGAGCGTCTCGCGGGCGAGGTGCACGCCCGTGATCTGGACCTTGGCGCGGTCCGTGGCCCACAGCTTGGCGATGGGGAGGTGCGCGACATCCCTGTGCCGCAGGACCCGGCCCACATGGATGGTGAGGTGCGGGAGGGGGTTGGGATACTCGAACACCAGCGGGGTGGGGAGGACGAGGATGTGCGGGCTAATGTCCCAGAAGCGGACGGTGCAGTCGGCGTGCCACGTCGCGAGGACGCGGTAGTTCTCCATCTTGGCGACCTTGAGGTCGGGCGCGCCGGCAGAGACGAGGTCGGGCACAGCCAGACCGCCGCGGAGGGGCACACGGGGGATGCGCTTGGTCTCCTCGTCCGCGAGGGCGGGCTCGAGGAAGCGCATAAATGTCGACGTGGGGAGGGAGAGGAGGCGGGTGCCGAGCACGCTCTGCCCGCCCGACCAGAGCTGGGAGGGGACGCGGAGGCGCCGGCGCAGCTGCTGCCTCGCAGACGTGGTGCTGAGCGCTAAGCTAGTGACGGAGGCAGCTGGGGAGCGGCCGGGCGTCGACGACGCGGTCCACGGGAAGCGCCAGGACGACGCACTCTGCCCACTCTGGATACGCTGCACCGTCGGCCCTCTGGGCACGGGGGTCATGGCGACGAGGTCCTCGTTCCCTGGGGTAACGTACGTCTTTCTACCGAGCGCCGGCGGTGGGTTGTCCGACCGCGGCGGGGGGAAGACATACGCCTCGAGCTGGCGCTGCGCCGACGGCGCGGCGGGGACCGGGAGCTTGTCGTCGGGCGTGAGGAGGACGAAGAGCGTGACGGCGTCGTGCGCCATGTTGAAGTACGGGCTGCTGCGCGGGAGGAGGACAAAGTCCTCGGGCGGCGTCTTGGTCGGGTAGCTGGATGTGCCCGTCGGCGCGAGCGAGTCGCGGAACGCTTGCCTCTCCGCGGCCGTCAGACCCTCGGCGAGGAGGGCGGCCTTCTTACTCGCGGCGGTCGGCGGTGGGGGCGTGTACGCGGGGAACTGAAGGAGGTTGATGCCCGGCTTCTCGCCGGGGCTCTGGCCACCGAGCACGACGAGCAGCGTCTCGCCACGCTCGGAGTACTCTGCCGTTGCGTTGGTAATAGGCGGCTCGGCGGCCACGGCGAGGAGCTTGAGCGCGGCCTGGTCGGGGAAGCCGGCCCAGGTGAGCTTGAAGATGGGCTCGCGGTTCGCGCCCGCGGCGGGTGGTATGCGCGCCGAGAGGACGGGCATGCCCTCGATCTCGTGGGATATTTCGGGCTTGGAGCCTGGCAGCGCGCCGGCGTCCATGAGCGCCTCGGCGTCCGGGACGTGCACGTCCTCATGGGTGAGCGTGCGCACCATGAATGGCTTATCGGCGTCCGCGTACGCCCAGAAGGCGATGCACCCGTCCGCGTGCCCGACGGCAAACACCAGCCCGTCCGGGCGCCAGGTGATGCTTGTGACCGCGGGCCGGCGCTCGCTCCACAGCGCGTCGTCGTGGTAGCTCCCGCCGCCTGGTGCGCCGGGGGGCAGCGTGAGCTCGAACGTCTTGGCCGTCTCGCCCTTGCTAAAGTCGTAGGCCACCACGCCGCCCTCGTACCCGATCAACATGATGTTGAGGTCGCGCGGGTTCATGGCCGTACACGTTGCTTGCGGGCTGCGGTTAGCTCGGCCCGCTCTCTGCTTGCGCTCTGCCTGCGTGCGCTTCAGCCTGCGCTCCCGCCTGCGCTCCGCCCGCTCTCTGCCTGTACTCCGTCCGCTCTCTGCCTGCGCTCTCTGCTTGCGCTCTGCCTGCGCGCTGCCCGGGCTCTGCCTGGGCTCTGCCTGGGCTCTGGCTGCGTTCTGCCTGCGCTCTGCCTGCGCTCTGCATGCGCTCGGCTTGCGCGCTGCTTGCGCTGCCTGCGGTCGGCCTGTACTCCACCCGCTCCGCCTGTCCCCCACCCGCGCTCCCCCTGCGCTCCGCCCACACGCGACTCACCCCCCGATCGTCCTGTGTCGCCCCGGCACGCCCGAGCGCACCAGGCGCTCCTCGTGCGCGGCCCACAGATTCGGAATCGTAAACTTGCTCAGCGTCGCCTGCCGCAGATCCCACGCGAGGGTCACGCCGTCCCGCATCGCAACCAGCATGTGCGAGTAGCTCGGCAGCGGCTGCTCGACGGCCGTGATCTCCCCAAAAATTGGGTAGCTCCCCTCCTTCTTCGGCAGCGGCGGCGTGACGTTGGGGTTCGTGCCCTCGACAATGTGGTTGAGCGCGTACGAGGACAGCGTGTTGCCCTCGTCGATCACGACCAGCCGCGCGTGCCCCGGGTGGAACGCGAGGAACTTGGCGCCGCCGGGCAGCGTGAAGCGGAACGCGGGGCCGCCGAACACGTGCACGGCGGCGCCAGTGCCGACCGCGAGGAGGGAGAGGAGGGGGTCGACGGCGAGCGCGGTCACCTCGCCGCCGAGGCCGAGGCGCCGCAGCTGCCCGTGCCGGTAGAAGCTCGTCTCGCGGAGCTGGCCCGTGTAGTCTGTGCCCGCGGGGAGGGCGGGGCCCTTCTGGCGGAACATGGCGCGGGTGGGAGATGGAGAAGAGTCAGAGTCGCAAGACTTGCTGGGCTTGAAGGGGAGGAACGCGAGCGCGCGTGGGCGGGGCATGGCGGCTGCATCGGCTGTGGTGGGGAGCAAAGGTGCAGCCTGCACGCGTCGCAAGCAGAGAGCGAGGAGAGAGAGATGCCAAGATTGCGTGCCCTGGGCATGAATAGCATAGAATAGATGGCGGCGGCGCGTGCCTGAATGCCTGAAAACAAATACTCTCAAACTGACTGACAGTTCTTCTTCTGGCCCAACTTTGCTCCTCTCCCTGTGCCAGCTCACGAAACCTCTGCATGCAGTCTAAATACACGCCGCGCCTAGGCCGCGACACGCCGTTGAGAGCCAAGGCCCGAGTTGAAGCCTCGCCCACGGCCCGCAAACCCACGCCCGCGGCCGCCGCCGCGCGCGCCTCCGCCCCTCCGCTCCTGGCGGGGGCGGCCGTCAGCGGCACCGTCGCGCGGGCCGGAGCGGTCAGCACCGGGCGCCGAGCCGAGCTTGACGTCGAGCTGCTTCTCGTTCTGCTCGACGAGGCCAACGCAGCGCTCGGCAAGCTGCTGGGCGAGGCGCTGCACCTCGGTCTGCTCGACACGGTGGAAGACGACAACCTGGTCGATCTGGTCGAGCGAGGCCGCAATCTCGTCGGTGTAGATCATGCGCGAGATGATCGACGTCACGGTCTGCTGGGGGAGCGAGAACATGTCGGCGAGGTGGGCGAGGGAGAGGGACGCGTAGTAGGGCGCGTAGGTGAAGAGGTAAGTGCGGAGACCCTCCTCCTGGATCTTGCGGGCGAGCATGTCCTTGACGTCGTCCACGTTGTCGAGGAGCGTCCAGATCTTGGCGCTCAGAATCAGGTCGCGGCAACGCTCCCACTCGCCAGCCTCGAGCGCCTTGGACGCCTTGATGACGTAATCCCGAGTAATGTCGGGAGGACCCATGAAGGCGACCTTCTCGGCGTTGTCGAGGTAGCGCTTGAACGTCTTGGAGGCGATGCGGCGCTTCTGGTCCTCGGTGTCGGCGGCGGCGAGAAGGGGGATCTCAACGAGCATGCACGAGGTGAGGTAGGCAGCCTCGAGCAGCTCAATGTTGAGGTGCATGTGGAAGGGGAGGAGGCGGCGCTTCTCGATGAGCTCCTGCTCGGGCGAGAGCGTGTTCGAGTAGCGCTGGACGGCCTGCGCCAGGAGCTCCTTGGTGCGGGTGCTCTGGAACATGTCGGCAAGGATGGTCTGGCAGTCGTGGATGTAGCCGTTGCGGAAGGCGGCGAGGCCGAGCTGCATGAGCGCACGATTGTACATGATCTGGGTCGCGACGTCGGCGTGCTGGATCGTGTCGTGGAGGTGCGACATGAGCAGGAGGTCGCGCGCCTGGTGGTACCGCGCGTGCATGGCGTGGTTGAAGATGTGCGCCAGGATGGCACGGGCACGGAGGAGGGGCGCGTCCGACTGGTAGATGAAGACGCAGAGGGCGTGCACGAGCTCGGACGCCGAGCGCTGGACGCCGAAGGGGGTGATGGCGGACTGGAGCTTGCTGGCCGAGGTGGCCTTGTTGACGGCAGCCTCAAAGTGGTCGATGATGGCGTCGGGCTTGCCGTAGACGTGCTCGAGACGGCGCATGACCGCACGGGCAGTCTGGTCGGCCCAGGCCTCACGCTCGAACAGCACCTGCGACTTGGCAATCGCGACGTACAGAGGCGCCTCCTCGCGGAGACGGGCAATGTACTCGGTGCCGTGCTCGAGGGCGTCAGTGTGCTGGAGAGTCTTGGTGAACTCATTGTCGAGGTTCTCGAGCAGGCTGACGACGTTGCCGCGGATGGCAACGCGGCCCTTCTCGGACTGCGGGGTGCGCTCCTCCATGTCGTCGTACTCCTCGACCTCGCCCTTCACCACGTAGTCCTTGTTCTCAAGGAGGATGGTGATGAGCTGGTCGTACTCGTGGAGGCAGGCGACCCACGAGTCGTGGGGGATGGAGGCGAGGTTGGTCGAGTAGTCGAGGCGGGCGGGGATGAGGGCAAGAAGGACACGGAGGCGCTGGTAGGTCGTCTCCGAGACCTCGAGGAGCTTGGTGAGGATGCGGATGGTCTCGGCACGGTCCGTGTTCTTGCGGCCGCGCTGCTCAAAGATCTCCTTGAGGGTCTTGAACACGCCGTCGGCCGTCAGGTTGAGCTGGCGGCCACCACGGCCGACAGTAGCAAACCCAGCCTCGTCCTCCTCGCCCTCCTGCGCCTCGGCGCGCGCCTTCTTCTCGACCTTGGGCGGGACGATGGCCTTGGCGTAAGCCTCGGCGTACGCCTCAGAGTCCTTCTTGTACTGCTCGATCTGGGTCTCGAAAGTCTTGAGCTGCTTCTTGAGCGTCTGACGGATCGAGTTGATGGCCTTGCCCTTGTTGGCAGGCATCTTCTTCTTGGCCGACTTCTCCGACTTGATGGTCTCGTTGACCACGTCGTCGAGCTCGGTGATGGCGCCAAGGAACGCGGGGGGGATGTGGCCAGCAGGGGGAGTGGACGACGCGAGCATCGAAGCATGGTGGCGGGTGATGAAGCGGAGGAGCTTGTCGAGCTCGTTGTTGGCCGCCACCCAGTCGCACGCAGCGCCGCCGGCCTTGGTCGCGTTCTGAAGGCTGTTGATCGCGGCCTCCATCTCGGCGAAGCTTGCAGTCAGTGTCTTGTTCCCTGCCACCCATTTTTGCCACCGCCCGTGCCCAAACCTACCGCTTGTCCTTGGCAGACATGACGCGGATCTTCTCGTCGTCGTCCGAGTCGTCAGAGTCCGAGTCCGAGCCGCCGTCGCGCAGGAACATGTTGGCGCGCTGATGTCAGCTTGGGAGCATGGGTGGTCAAAGGACCCAACCCAAACGCACCTTGTTCCGGGGAGCGTCCTCCTCGTCCGAGTCGCTCATCTCCTCCTCCTCGTCCGAGCTGTCATCGTCGCTGTCGCTGTCGCTCCC